>JAIMZG010000423.1:0-18415 GCA_020466075.1 Colletotrichum coccodes
GGCGGCATCTCACCCCTCCATGACCACATCCGTTCATGAACAAGGTAACTTCGCCGCAGTTGACACCCTGATCGTCCTTCTTGTAAAGGTTATACGTCTGATTATCGGCCTCGCACTGGAAAACCCGCGACTGGTCCTGGAACCGCATCCGGCCGTCACAGTCGACCGTCCAGCCCTTATCAGGCTTCTGTCCCGGATCGCACTGAAGCGTCTCAGTAGGGGCTAAGACCATCATTGTTAGCTTCCAAGGAATCTTGGCTGCGGAAGAGAGGGGGGGGTAAACTTACGCGTCCACCACATGCCTCGTCGTTGGGTATCGACAATCTCGCCCTTCTCCATGCGGAAAGCCACCGGCTTCAGGCCGATTCTCAGCTGTCCGCTTTCGAGCTGGCCAACCCAGCCGGAGACGGAGCCCTTGGCTTTCATGCGGAACATGTTGCACTCCATCATGCCACCGCCACCGGGAGGCTTATCACCGCCACCGGGAGGCTTGTCACCACCGCCACCGGGAGGCTTGTCGCCTCCCCCACCTTCGCCCGGCTTGCCTTCGCCCGGCTTTCACCGCCACCGCCTCCGTTGCCCTTGCAGTCTCCTCCTCCCTTGCCGCCACCTTCGCCCGGCTTTCCACCGCCGCCGCCTTCTCCTCCTCCTCCCTCACCTGGCATTCCGGGCATTCCACCTCCCCCGCCTCCGCCGCCTTTGCACTCTCCGCCACCTTTGCCGCCACCGCCTTCTCCACCACCTCCGCCTCCGGGGTTGTGTGCGGGGTCCATTGTATTGTTGACCTGTCTGGGCTCGAGCGCTATGGCAAGGGAGCTCGTGGCCAGAGACATGATAGTAACTACAGAGAGACGCATCTTGTCCGTCTACTCGCCGTTGGCGTGCTGTTGAAGAACTAAGAGGGGTCAAAGGCAGAAATAGAGAGGTGACAACGAACGTCACTCGATGGGCACAGGGCTCAGGAGAAGAAGCTCTCGAATGGTCCGTGTTCAGAAGACTGGAAGGGTAGGGTGACAACAAACAGGAGATTTTGTTGGTCCTTTTGCTCCTATGTAGAAAAGAGAATTTCTTACAGTGGTCGGATTAGAGAGGTGAAGAGTAGGGCGAAAAAGCTATCATCGGCACGAGCAGAAGGAAAACCTCAGCTTTTATGCTTTCGAGACCCCTCAAAGCTTGAATGTTTGCCGATATCTTACTCCTAGAAGGAGGGTTCTGAAGGAGGGGTTCAAACGTCCCACGCACCACATACAACACACACACCACACAGACTTGCAGCGAGTATGACGGATGAGAAAAGTTTCCTCGAGTCGAATGACTAGGTACCGAGTAGCAAAACACTCGAGTAAGGGAAGAAACACACGAGGTAGGGAGGAGAAAGTCCGGGGGAGGAAGACAAAAACGGAGAATGAGGGGTGTTTCCACGATGTTCAAAGCAGCTCGGGGGAGAAAGGCAACGGGGACAAGGGTATCCGCGTCGACAACCAAGACAGAAACGATAAGTCGAAACATCGGATTTCGACTCCACGTGGGGTCGACCACCGCTTCATCGGCATGTTTTTGGAGAGGAGCTGAAGGTGTGTAGTCGAACTTGTATGGCCGAAGGTGGATGTTCGAAGCGGCATGGTTGGCTGAGGCGTGTAGTTGAAAAAGGTTATGAACACGACTCATTTCAGATGATCGATACTCTCCAGTCAACAGTTGGGAGATGCCAAGCAAAGAAAAGCCAAGCAAACGAAACGCTACCACACCTAGAACGCTAGTGAGAATGAAGAAATGTTTTGGTAAGAAACAAACTTCGGCTGAGGAAGAGAGCTGGGGCATCAGTAAGGTCAGTGGTTGAGACGGAAGTTCGAGGAGAGAACAAAACAAAACTTTCCTGCTTAGCCGTGACGACGAACCTTAACATGCCGAAGTTTAAAAAGCATCAACGTCGAATCCCGAATTCACCGTCACCCGATGTTCTTTCCAAGGGTCAACGACGCACGGGAGGCAAGCAGTGAAGCGAACGACCGGCGGTTGGCAGGAACAATAAGCGCAAGAACTCAGGGGAGCGAAAGGAACAGAAACAAAGTTTTCATCGGTCGAATCAAGTGTGTATTGTAATTGACTGATGGTGAGGTCATCCATCGTTATTCTATGCTTTGTGTTCTTTCTGAGTTTGAGGAACAGCAGCTAGCCTCTAGAAGAGGGTATCGGAGAATTGGACCGCTTTCCACGGATAGCAACTTGTCATTCAAGACAACACAATGGGTATCATACGGTAATAACGCCATGCTCAGTTCCCCGGAAGAGTGGGTAAGGTATTGGGACACATCGTGCGCCTGAAAGTCTGTACTCAGCTGGAGACGGATAGGAGCGTAGGCGTTTTGGAGTACGCGGATCCAAAAGAGCCGCATTCGGGTGTCGGATAACAGCCTCACCATCTGGAAACAATCAGGTTTGGAACGGGCTGCCCTGGGCCTCCGACTGGCCCGTGATCTCACACCGTGTCGGACTAACGGTGTTCCACTTCTTGGGCGCCCTAGTGCAAATGAACTGCTTCCTCTTCCAATGAGTCAGCCCAGGTGGCCTCGCCCTTTCCTCACCTGTGCAGGTGAGGCTGCCGAAACTTCGGCGTAGTAGCGAAAGAGGTGCATCTAGCACATTCTGGGCCTGGTAGGTTCAGGTCTTTCTCCGCTTCTTGGAGGCCTTGCTGGCGCTACGGTCCGAGATGGCCCGGACAGATGTATTGTAGCTCGTCTCCGATGCCGCACCGTCTTCGCCACCATCTTCGCTCTCAGAGTCATCGTCTGATATCTCATCAAGTGGTATCATATCGTCTGAGTCTTCATCGACGCCTTCAGACGCCTCAACCTCAGACTTGTCGCCCTTGGTCTTGTCATCGTCGGAGTCGAAACCTTCAAACTCGTTGTCCTCTTCTTCCTCATCGCTGTCACCGCCAACGGAAGAAGGACCCATTGAAGTATCAGCCACGCTCTCGGCCATCTCCGCCGCGGCGCGCTTCCGCTTTTGGGGCATCTCGCCGAGTCTGCCGCTACGGCCTTCGATGCCCTCGCTTGTCTCCTCGCCCTCGTCTTCAACAGGGGCAGGAGTGAACCAAGGGATCTTTCCACGCATGAAATCGTTGAGAACCATCTTGGCAACTCCATCCAAGTCGGGCTCGCCCTTTCTCAACAGACGACCGCTCTTTCGAGCAATCATCTCAAGGAACTCCATGTGGTTCTTCCAGCCCTTGAGCTCATATGTCCTTTCCATGTGGTGTGTCTTGACCTTGGCGAGAACAGCGGGAATGTACTGCTCCGGGTTGTCGACGTTTTCAACACGAACAACACCTCGGAGGAGCAAGTCCTGCGGGGTGTCGGTCTGCGACGGTGGCACAATACCAGGGCAATCAATCATGTCTTGGCAAGTTAGTGTGAGCACAGGAGGGGGCGATAGGGCGAGGGTAACTAACAAATCTTGCGAGTGAGTGTGATATATTGCCAGACCTTAGTCTCACCAGGAATGGGCGCAACGGTGGCAACCTTCTTCTGCCTCAGAGTGTTGACGATACTACTCTTGCCGACGTTGGGGTAGCCGATCAGACCGACCGAAATCTGCTTACGGTCGCTGTGAAGCTTGGCGTACTGTCTAAGCAGCTCAATGAGACTACCCTTACCGAAGGGGTTGGTCAAACTCGAGTGCATAGCCAGGGTAGGCTTGTCCTTGGAGAAGTATTTTACCCAACGGGCCTGGGTTAAGTCAGCTTCTGCCGCAAGCTAACATCGAAATACGATATCGTGGAAAGTATGTATGCTTCGCTACTAAGAAATACCGCCACAGATAGGCTCAGAGGAGCACTGGCAGACTTCAACTCAAAGTGATGCAATTCCATCTCATGATGGGAAATCCAAAACGGACCCCATCAGCCCTGGCCCGTGGACCAGGACAGCGAGACGGCCCTCGATTTTCCCAGTGTTTAACGGAGACCCTTTCATTGGTGGCAACGAATGTGCGAAAGGATTCCTGACAAAGACACTGGGGTTTGGTTCGGGAGTGGGAGGGGGATGAAGCTAACGAGGATAAACTTACTGCAACACTAGTGGGCACCAAGTCTGTCTTGTTCAAGACGAAGATGAGGTGCTTGTGAGGCGCCTCTTCACGGAGATACTTCTCCACACTGCGACACCTCGTTCCCAGAGGGTCGCGGGCATCCAAGACGTGGATGACAACGTCGGAAGAGTCGAGCACACGGTATAACTCGTTCCAAATACGCTTGCTCTGACCCTTGTTGAAGATGGGCTCGATCGACATGGTAACGTGGCTCTCGTCCTCGCCATCATGATCCGCTCCAGAGTTTCCACTGAGCAACTTGGCTTGCTCAATACGGTCGTTGTAGGTGTCGAGGTCCTTGTCAACCTCGCCAGCCAAGTCCGCAATAGAGCCCGCGCCAATCTTGACGCGCTTCCGCTGCGACTTGGGGCCGAAGGTGTCTCCAAAGGAGGACGTTTCGATCGTCATCTTGGCTTGGTGTTTCTTGAGGCCATTGATGTCGGAACCGTCCTTAATCAACGACATAGGCAACTTATTGCTTTTGAGCAGGACCGAGTAAGGGTCGGCGGCCTTCTCCGCCATGGCGCTGCGGAACGCCGTCAAACTCTCCTGGGAAATTACGCGCGTATTGCCAAACCACTTGCGGTTGGGCTCGATCCGGGCGGTAGGGACATCTCGACTCTGGTACGACGCGGCCTTGGTGATCTCGCCGTCGGCATTGCGCTGGGGCTTGCCATCCTTGTACATGTTCAGTTGCCTCACCCGCTTGGCAGAGCTGCGGTCGCCTTGTTAGCAACTTGTTTGCACAGGCCGATGAGCCTCATCTTAGATGCAGAGGGATCGCCTACCGGTAGAAGTTTTCACCCTTGACCTTGACATTGCCCATGCCATCGCCAGTCTTGCCCTGGCGAACCTTTCGGCTCGCCTCTTTCTTTCCAGTTCCCATGTTTGCGACCGCGAGCTCGCCCAGTCGTATAGAACCTGAAAAGAGGGAATGAGGAAGAAAAGCAGGAGAGAACGGGCACGAGCTGGAGTCGGTGAGGTTGCAAGAAAGGATTGAGGGAAGGAGGTTGGAGCTCCAGAGGACGCAGTAAAGAAGTTCTTTCTCTGTGGTGGTGGGGTCCGCTTTGGAATTTTTTAGTGGAGTGGTTGAAATTTTTTGGAGACTTCGGGGCCAACACGCGCCGTTGTGCCGAGAGCCCAATCAGAGCTACGAGGATCGCCTCCACAGTCGCAGGGTCAAATTCACCCGAATGTCTGCTACTCTCAAATTCTCCTTGAGGCTGGGAGACTGAGAGACCAGAAGACTCGAGGGCCCCATTTGAACTCGCAGCAGACTTGCTTCCGCTGTTGCAATCACCCCGCGGTGTGTATCCATCTAACCCGGGACATTCTCGAGAATTTCTCAGGTCCATGATCCCAACACCAGCCAGTTTGCACCTCAAGCCACGAATCGACTCCATCCTCAGCGCCGCCGCCGCCGCCGCCGTTGTCGTCGGCTCTCCCTCCACACCTAGTGGTATTTTGTCTGGCAAACGCCATATTGCCGACAGTATGTCATCACGATGCCCCTGCACGCGATTGACGCGGCTCCCGGTGGCCATCGCCGCTAGACCAACCAACATCAACCTCACACGACCCTTCTCGACCACGACAGCGAAATTCAACGTACCCCCCGAATCCCCCGGCTGGATTCAGGTCCCCACGCCGCCTCAGTCTCAGTCATCCGAGGAGAAGCCCCCTGTGGTCAAGGGCACGCTCCCCGTGCCTCGCGATGTCTTCCCGCGTAAGGAGGCCGACCGCAAGGCTCAACCCGGCTACCTCAAGGAGACGGCGCCCCTTCCTACCAACAGAGCCTCCAAGAAGCCCGCCCCTCCCGGCTCGCGTCTCGAGCACCGCCGCCGTATGGCCGACGCCCGCCGCGAGAACCTCAGCGTGTCTCTCCAGGGCCTTTACAAGCGCAAGCAGGAGCGCGTCGAAGCCGAGACCACCGTCAGAGAGCGCCGTCTCCGTGATCACCAGCGCGCCGCCGTGGCCCCTGAGCGCTGGGATGACCGCCTTACCCGCAGTTCCGTGCTCTCGTCTTTGGCCAAGACAACCGCCGTGCAGCCCGACCCGGAACGCTACGCGCGCGCGGAGCAGAGCAAGGCCCGGACCGCCCAGCTCGCTCAGCAAAAGAGCGAGGCGAGACAGGACGCGCTGATGGAGCTGTACATAAACGCTTCCAAGTTTATCGTCACTGAGGAGGAGCTGGGCAAGGAGCTTGACAAGCTCTTCTCCGAGGACTTCTGGAAACGCCAGGGCAAGTCCATGGCCCACGACTCCGACAACGCCTGGGACGTCTGGGGACAGCCGCCGACGGTGCAGACCATGTTGGACGAGATGTTGAGGAAACAGCAGCGCGCCATTGACTTCCAGCAGAGCGAGCAGGATAGGACTGTCAAGAGGCAGAAGACCATCGCCGAGGAGTTGACGGGCGGCAAGATGGAGTAAAGGGGTGCTTGTCACGAATGGCCCGCCGATCAGCTTGGAGTCGGCTGATTCGGCGGATTGTATCAAAACAAAAGTGTATTGGCCCTGTTAAATCTCGCATGTGGAAGTTGTGGTGGCCTTGGATCAGACAACATTGTCATGTCTTTGCGTACCATCATATCCAAAGGTTAGGTGCATGCATCACCTGGACCTCGCAAGTCACCTTGTACTACTATCAATTCTTTGTAGCATTATAAAGCCACCAATGTCGAACTGTTATGACATTATATAACACCCCAACGCCGTGAAGCAGCCCCATATACACATTGACAAATTATTGCCGTTGAAAAGAAATTGAAGTACGTGTCTGCGGAATCTATGAGAACGACCGAAGCTGCCATACTGAAGCGGGCGGTCATGACGCTTCCGTACTAGTACACTTGTATACCAAAGACGCCAAAATGCTGGATTCGTCGCATGGATGCATGATTACCTCTTCTCGATGAGGAGGAAATGCATAGCCGCATAAGCTAGGATAAGGAAGACAACCCCAAAGGTACCGAGGCTGATGACATCGGTCCAAAGAGCATCGTTGTTGAAACCAAAAGAGCTCAGGATTGCGGCTCCGGGCACAGTGATGTCCAGACCGTACTTCTTGTCAACAAGAGTGAGTTGCAGCACCTCGTTGACGATAAGCGACTCGAATCCGTAGTGAAAGATAGAAAGCGTTTGGAGCCAGAGAGCGGCCTTGGGAATGGCGTTGTGGTTGAGCAGCAAGCCAGCGAAAAGCAAGCTGAACAACATAACCAAACTACCGATCAAGTTGGCCACTCCACCGTCCTTGCAGATGATGCCAATGAACAGGCAGATCGCAGCGGCCGCGAAATTGAACAGTACCAAGACGAGGATGAATTTGAAGAAGTGGCTCGCATCGGGGACCAGGCCTGTCATCGGGTAGATGATGGCACCCATAAGAAGGGGTGGGATGATCCGGAGCGGAATAATATCGAACAGGATCTTAGCCGCAAAGTAGGTGATGGGCGAGTAGTAGCCATTGGCACGCTCTCGGACGAACAGAAGCCTCTCGGTGGCGAAGACGTTCAAGCTGGTCAAGGTGCTAAATCCGAACAAGGCCAATAGAAAAAAGAACAGACCGAGACGGTTTTGGAAACCCGGGATGTCATCAGTCAATCCGTAGAACAGGTAGCCAGACAGCACCGCTAAGAGGATCGCAATGGCGTAGTGGGTCAACATCAGAATAGGATTCCTGTACAGGTTCTTCCAGGTTCGCTGAGACAGAATAATGAATTGGCGGGTATAGCCCACGCGGGCGTAACCCTTACCAATGGCGCTGATGTGGATGTTCGGTCCCTCCGGATTGTATCCATTAGCGTTCTGTCCGTTGGCACCTGAGGCGGCGGTGATAGATTGCTGAATCTCATCGTGTGTTGAGCCTGCGATGTCGGATTCGGCAAAGGACCGGATCAAAATATCCAGGTCGGTTCCGACGTATGCAGCAGGGGGTAGGTCGTGAGGATCTTCAGTGTTGGACGACACAAAGCCAGGCTGGTTCTGCAGTTTGTAGGATCCAGCGTCCTCTCCGCCAGCATCTGATGAAGCAGCAGTGTCCATGATGTTCTTGCGCCGGGTAAAGAGCTCACGTTCTTGACGGATCTTGACTGAATCTCTGCGGTTGTTCTTGGGTCGCGAAGAAGAAGATTCAACCCCACTGTCTTCATTGATAGATCCGCCGGAGATGCTCGCAATAGACTTGACTGCGGTGGTGCTGCTCGGACCCAAGCTGGCAACGTCGGCATTCAAAGCACCGTCATCTTCAGAAGTGGTAGATCCCGCATGCATGGTTAGGTCGACCAGGTAGTCAGCGATATTGAAGCCCGGAGGGCACGAGTAACCAATATGGTCGAAATAACCCTGGCACTGAGAAAAGGGACCCGAGTAAACCGCGCCACCTCGAGCCAACAGGATCAGTCTGTCGAAGAGCGCCACAATGTTGGACCGCGGCTGATGAATCGTGAAGACAACTGTGCGCTTGTAGTTCTTGGCCAAAGTAACCAGACACTCAATGACGTTGAAAGCGTTGTAAGCGTCCAGGCCACTGGTGGGTTCGTCCAGGAACAGAATAGAAGGGCTTGTGACAAGTTCACATGCGATTCCAACTCGGCGCTTCTCTCCGCCAGAAATACCACGGCCCTTGCCTTCCTCGGAACCAATCAGCGAATCGCGAATGTGGTAGATACCGAGCTGCTTCTCGACTTCGAACACGCGTTGCTCTTTAGCGGCGCGGCCCATGTTACGGGGCAGCCGGAGAAGGGCGCTCGTCAGGATTGTCTCATGGACCGTCAGAGTAGGCAACATGGTGTCTTCCTGGTCGACAAATCCAATAACGTTCTTGTAGTCCGTGTCGGTAACCTTTTCGCCGTTGACGTAGAAGTCCCCAGATACCTGTCCTCGCTTGTTCTTCCGCGCCAGGATATCGAGAAACGTGGTCTTGCCAGCTCCCGAGGCGCCCATGATGGCAGTGACCTCTCCGGGATGAGCCATACCCTGAATGTTATTCAAGATCCGCTTTCCGTTGAGGTCATAAGCGACATTCTCAAAGTACAAAGAGGCGGGCTTGTGGTCAGCCATAAGCTTCAAGCTCTCGTCGTCGGAGTCGTCCAGGACAATGGCACCGTACTTGAACTGTCTGCGGGACAGGTACCAAGTAAGAAGAATGATGGCGACGACGAACAGAGAGCATGCGGCAATAACGCTGGCGATGAGCGGGGTGTTGATCTTCTTGACGGGCCGCTCGTATCCGGGGACTTCGGTGTGGTAAAGACACTCTCCAGAGCGGCAGTTCAACTGAATGCTGCTGTCGCCGATTAAGGACAGAATAAGGTCGTCCATGGCAGGCTCCCTGAAAGCACAGTTGTTCACGCCCCCATTTTTCTGCAAGCACTGGAACTCTGCGGGGCCCTTGATTTCCTCGACCAGGAAGTCGCTGATGTCGACAGATCCGTTCTCGCCACAGAGCATGCGATCGGAGATACAGTTGCACTCAATCTTGTTGCACTTATAGTCCGTGCTGTTCTGGCTGTCATTAATGTCGGCGGTGGACGAGCAGTCTTTCAAGTGGCAATAGAAGGACTCGCGTTCGTCGACCCAGACTGTTGTGGGTTAGCACAGTTGCCCACAGATGGCACTGGGACTAACTTACACTGGAAATCGCAGTTGCCCTCCTCTTTCTTGCAGGTAAAGGTAACCTGAGGGCGCTTCTCGCCAAGGAGATCGGTGATCTTCTTGTTGGTCACGTCGCAGATCTGGTAGTTGTGATTGACGACCTCGCCGTTCTGGTAGCAAACACCGCCCTCCTTGGTCTCCATGAGGGCATCACAGGCCTTGTTGCTCGTGCAGACGTTACAGTTGATGCCGGTCCAGCCGTCGTCGCATTCGCAAGAGTTACCGGTTCGTCGAGGTCTATCAGTGTTATCGCCGCGGGACAGAGATCCGCATACTAGGAGGCTTGTGTAAGCAACGCGCCGAGATTGTGCGATAAAGCAGTGGGGAAGAGGATGTGCATACGTGGATCGAGGCAGTCATCGCCTCCAAAGCCCTCGGGACAGTTGCATTTGCCGGTGAAGTCGTTACAGCCAGCGAACTGTGTGCACTTGTGGGCAGGGAGAAGACAATTGAAGCTGCGCAAGTCATCTGTCAGTGGTGGGCCTTGATGGCGCAAACAACTACAGCTCTCGGACGAAGGAGAGAGCCGCGACGTGAAGTCAACGGGTAGGCCACTCACCAAGGCGGGCAATCAGAGGGTCGATCGTCGAGGAGCGTCAGCTGCGCGCGCAGCATGTCGGCCGTGGAGTAGTTACGCTGTGCCGAAGCTATGGTAGGAAGACATACTAGGGCCCCGATGAGGAGGCTCCTCAAGGCGGGAGGAGCCATGATGGGCGGTTTTGGTGGGAGGAGAAGACGCCGATTCGATACGAACAGAATCGAAGAATCGCGGGATGAGGTTGTCGATGTTGAGGAAAGGGAAATAGGGAACAGAGGTCAGAAAGGAGGGAACATGAACGACAGGATCAAGCGGAGGTGGGCACAGCAGCAACTAAGCGGCGCAAAGAGTCCGAAGGCAAGGCGAGGCAAGGTCAGATAGGTTGGATGGAGGAGAAGCTCTTGGCCTGCGGGAGGACGCAAGACGGTAGACCCAGGCAACAGACGTGGGTGGACTGGATCAAGGTACCGAACCGATGGAGGTGCCACTGAAGGACCACTGCGTGGCTGCTACCCGCACGATTGCGCTGGAGCCGGCCGATAATAACCCGCCCAGCAACAGGCGGAACGGTACGTATCTTAGGATGTTGGAGGCGTGGTGGCGTCACGATGGATACGTACCTGGCTAGAGGCCCCACTACGCCAGTCGGAAACGCGCCCCAGCGTCCCATGGGGTGGTGGCTGGTTTTCCTTGCTACATGTTCAATTCATCGCTACAATGGACAGCCGAGCCGCCTCAGAGCTCGGGTGCCCGATTCATTGATGCCTTTCATCTCCGGCGCTTGCTCAGGCAACCAGTCCCATGGGACGACACGAGACACACGCCAAGAATAATCGTCCGCCTTACCTAAGCTCGCATCGTCCCTCTCTCCCCCAGTTTGGCAACGCAGGGAAGACGCTTGGAGTGAGCTCCGAGATCCATTCGCATTACATCTCGTTCATCAACTCTACTGGCAGTGGTCTCGGCATTGAAACGAGACGGTGCAATGCACTTCGCAGATCTAAGCGCAAAAGCCAAGCATGAGCTTAGGCGACACCACAATGCCAAAGAGGCATCTATCTGCCATCACGCACTCCATCTGCCTGACGGACAGGATTTACCCTCTGGTCCCTGCTGTCTGTAGTAGAGGGCACGGATCAACCAATCAAGATATAGTAGTATCTACAGCGGCTACCAACAGAACGGCGTATCCACCAGCTACTCGGATGAAAATAAGACATAGGGAATGAGACGGATGTGAACGAAGTTCGTCACTCGACTCTAGCAAAAATCCAACGCCTCACCTCAAGCAGGGCGAGAGGACAACCTGGGAGAACTCCAGTCCTGACTAACCTATCACAACTGACACTGACACTGACATTGACATCAGATCCTGGGTCAAAACCAAGAGCTGGGGAAGTGTGGAGAAGCAGCGCCGCGGCCCAGCAATACTCCTCGCTCAAGCCCAGACAGATGACCGTTTTGATCACGATTCTTGATTCAGTCACCGCCTCTTCTCTTTACCCGATGTTATCGGTACCTCGGCTCCGGGAGAAGCAGGATCGGTTGTTCCTCTTGAATAGGCGAGATGTACAACCCGGTTACTGACAGTCTGGTCGATAAACCGCATTGTTTATCCCTAGCGTTATCGGCTAAAAAGCTGACGAATACAGAAGCTGAGGGAGCTGTACCTCTTTTCTTCGGCCACCCTGAAATCCCGCAGCCGGGTCCGTCATGTTGGACTGTTTCGACGGGCTTTAAGTGGCCAAGTGGCGGCGCAGCAACCTGTAGCTTACGTGCGATAAGAACAGGTACTCTCACTCTCTCAAACTCCACTTCTGATGTGAGCTGATTGTCTTTCTAAAGGAGGTTGTCATTTAACTCTCTTCAACTTTTACCAACTCTTCCTATACTCACCCAAAGCATGCACACGTCCCGTCAGTCTCAAGAATGATTAGCATGCTGCAAGCTACAGTCACAGCGCAACCCGAATCTAATCTTGACCTGCCTTAGCTCCTGCACCAATGCAACGGCACCTCTGATGCCCAAACAGTAAGACAGCTTTAACCTTTTCTCCAACAATCCCGTGCATCTGTCTGTGCCCCTCTCGGAACCCCCCTCCGGGTGGTCTTTCTAGTTGCAGCCCGGCCCTCTGCGCGCCCTGTTGATGGGTCTTTGACATGCGTTAGATCGGGAAGCCGCCAGATGATGTTGAGTCCAATGTCTCTGGGATGCATGTTGCCCGTGCTTTGTTGTCTCCCACGCTGATACGCAACACCCACTCAAGCATACATAAATGGTCGAAGCGGCTGCGTGTGTATGAGAAAGTTACCATGACTCTTGTTTGAGATCTCAATAACATAGACAACACGGTCTTGGCAGTGTATCAATTCAACTCAGCATAAGCCGTCAAAGTCCTTTCCGAAGCTCGCCTTGTGCCAGTTTATGATAGTCGGACAGCACAAACTCAATCGGTCGCATCCCGCAATCCGCAAAACAAAGCTCGCCCACAATGGTCCGAATAGCGGCGTTCGAGGTAGAACAGTGGATGGACGAGTATGAGACTACCCCGGGCTGCCTCAACATCGCTGAGACTTGCGCCGCCTCCGTTTCCGTCGACGAGCTCGTTGGGCTCTCCAAGGACAAGAGCGCGCCCGGCCCCATCGACTTTTCCACCAAGCTCGTTTACGGCCCCATCCGCGGCTCCGTCCCGCTCCGCCAGAGGGTCGCTATGTTCTGCGGCGGAGACGGCTCGAGCGACTCCACGTCCTCCAGTGTGCTTGACGAAGACGACGTGCTCATCACGCAGGGCGCCATCGGTGCCAACTTTCTGCTTCTCTACACACTCATCAACCCGGGCGACCACGTGATTTGCGTTTATCCTACGTATCAGCAGCTCTATGGAGTCCCAGAGAGTGTCGGCGCTGATGTCTCATTGTGGAGACTAAAGAGGGAGAATGGCTTTGTTCCGGACGTTAGTGAACTCGATGGTCTCGTCAAATCAAGCACAAAGGTGTGTTTCTCTATCGCTCACTCCAAACGCCACATAGCTAACTCTCCCACCAGATGATCATCATCAACAACCCAAACAACCCCACCGGCGCGCCAATCCCAACACCAGTTCTCGCCTCCATCGTCGCCTTCGCCAAAGCCCGGGGTATCATCGTCTTCTCGGACGAAGTCTACCGCCCGCTATTCCACAACTTCTTCGATGATGGTTCCGAGGTCCCTCCCCCTATCACAACCTTCGGCTATGACAAGGTCATCGTCACGGGCTCCATGTCAAAATCCTACGCGCTCGCCGGCATCCGCATCGGCTGGATCGCGTCACGGGATAAAACCATCATCAAAGCCATTGCATCGGCGCGGGACTACACCACCATCAGTGTCTCGCAGATTGACGACCAGATCGCGTCGTACGCGCTGTCGAAGCCCGTCTGGGAACCGTTGTTGAGACGAAATATTGCACTGGCGAAAACGAACAAGGCTCTACTCGAGGCCTTCATTGAGAAGTATAAAGGGGTGTGTTCGTGGGTGAGGCCCAAGGCCGGGACGACTGCATTTGTTCAGTTCACTCAGAAAGGTGAGCCGGTTGATGACGCTCGTTTTTGTCTGGATGTGCTTGACAAGACGAATGTCTTCTTCGTCCCCGGGTCGAAGTGTTTCGGTCACGGGAGAGACTTTGCAGGGTATGTGAGAATTGGCTATGTCTGTCATACCGAGGTGCTCAAGGAGGCTCTGGAGAAATTCGGCGCCTATTTGGACAACAACTTTTTGTAGCATTGAGCCAGTTTAGACGACATCCAGCTACCAAAGCATTTTCAACCCCTGCCAATCCCTTGAACGCCCCTTACCCCCCTTAAACTCTTCCCATAGATACCCAATAAGCTTATAAACCATGGTGAAGGCACCCTCTGGGACCCTCGTAAAACTTTTCAGTCAGTCCCCTTCAGTTGTCGCTATCCTCAGCACCCCAACACCCCTACCGGCCAGCCACCCGAGCTTCGTCATTGAAGCATCCCAACCCTCCTCCTCAAACCTGCAGTTCAGCCTGTAATACCTTTCGCTCTTATATCAAATGACTCCCATAACGAGGTCCGATATCTGGTTACATTGTGATTGAGAGCCATATCCGTATCCACATTCTCCCAGTCGTCGTGCGGTTCGGAATTCTCGAAGCGGACGGACCTGCTCGGCCCACGTAACCAGAGACAAGATGCCGCCGGCAGTTGGATGTATGCATCTCTGAAGAAGATACGAATATGGGCGAGGAGCCATTGCAAAGCCATGTTGGGGTCACAGTCACTGCGCTGGTGTGAGCGGCGTTCTCTGGCACCCGTATATCCCTCTTTGAAACGAAGAGTCCAGTGAGGGAGAGGAGCCGAGTGACAGCATTTGCAGCAAGTGTAACCCCAATGCAGTTGCACAGATATGCAGTGAACTGTGTGATATTTGCCTAAAGATATCAGTGATTTCAACAGCCAACGATGGCTAGGTGGTTGTTACTTCAAAGCCTTCGGCACTACAAGTAAGCTTAAAATGGCCGAGTAAGTTGTCCAACATACTTCATAACATTAGCGAACACAAGAATGCTTCCTCGCATGTTAGTCTTTGTGAAGACTTTCA
This sequence comes from Colletotrichum coccodes, assembly GCA_020466075.1. Classification (NCBI taxonomy): domain Eukaryota; kingdom Fungi; phylum Ascomycota; class Sordariomycetes; order Glomerellales; family Glomerellaceae; genus Colletotrichum; species Colletotrichum coccodes. Next base: position 14,891 of record JAIMZG010000423.1, read on the forward strand.
GAGCAACCCAAACTCTGAAACGAATCCCAGTCGTAGGTTGGATGTAAAGTACAGTACCCATCGCCGTCCGGGTTGTGACCCACGTTATGAGGACTTTGAGTAACCTGGTGGAATGTTAAAGCCCTGCCGGTATGCTAGATCACGCCTTTGTGGTTGAGGCTATCATAGCTACGTTCACCCGTATGTCCGTCCCAGCCCATGAGTTTGCACGTAGCCGTATTCAGAAGTGAATGTCTACACCAGCAACCCATCCGCGATGTTTGGCATCTCGTACTGACTGACTCTTGGAATGTGATGGTGGTCAAAGTACTGTTGCTAGGCTATAGGTTTGGTAATCGAATCTATGCTTTGAGTGAATTGCACGAATCCACCTTTTGGGGGTTTGGAGTACTGAAAGATCGAAAAAACTACAGTACAGGTGCTGTGACGCCCTTTCACTCCTTGTGATATAAGCCATAACTGATTAAGAGCTGATCCTCGTCTTGAGCCCCTTTTAGGTTATTCACGTGTGACACACATTGGACGGTTGAGCACTGGATGGCCGAGGGAGAGGATGGCGGACCCAAGTTGGATAACATTTATGAGCGACCCCAACGACGGCAGCCAACCGAGTTGCTTCCCTAAGCCACGCAATGATGTGTTTCGAAGCAACGGAGGAAAAAGCGATTCTGAAGTGGAAGCTGCTGCTGCTGGGCGCGTAGACCGTAATGAGTATACTGGGTAATAACCTGTATGATTTGGACATATCTTTATCAATATCAACCGAGGACCGCAAGAAAGCCGAGAGATTCCAATCTATGAACACTTCTATCGAAACAAGTAAAAATTCAGACTCTATACCCACAAGGAGCCTTACTACATTGTGACTGGTCTCTCATTCCCCAGCGCGGACTGATACAGGGATAGCTCATCTTGTAGGCCTAGAACATCCAATGGCTTGCATATCGTCTGAATCATGGAGAGACTACTATTTGACTTATTTAGAGAAGCGCTTGAGCCTTGTGTTTCTACGCTCTCCTTGAGATGCTCTGTTTGAATAAGCCTCATGGTCCGGCTTCAGAGTACTAAGGTAGCTTGTAGTAGCAACACTGTGCAAGAAATGGAAACATGCTTTGAAGTAGGTAGCGCTGGTCGGAATATTTCATTCAAGACATCATTCAAGACATCATTCAATGTTCAATAAAATAATATCAAGTCATTGCTACGTTGAGCGCGCAGGCCGTGACCGTGTATGGCGCAGCAACTTCTTCAGTACGCTTTGGTATCTTTTGCAACTCGTCCAATCCGGAACGAGATTCGCCCAACGCCGATATCCAGTTTGCTGGTAAGCTATTATACAAATAAGATCTCGAGTATTGCTTCACAAGCGCAATCGCCCTGCCCAACATGTATGTGTTTTTGCCAACCAAGGCTTTGCTTCGTATGTATCAACAAAATTGCCCCAGGTATTCATTCGTGTACAACAGGCTCATTATGTTCAGCCGTTTTCATCATTTGAGTGTTGTCTTCGCGCGTCCGGCCTGGTGCTCACCTGTCGTCGTGTGGTCTGGCACTGGAAGGCTCGATTACAATCTGCGGCACTTGCTGCAATCGCAAACTAGGTAGTTGTGGTGTTCTTGATTGTCGTTGGTCCGCCGGACCGTTTGTTGTCTGCTGCTCGGCAGCCAAGCCAGCTATACTCGAGGCAATGCTCCCCGCGCGCTGCTGGGCAGGGCCAGGGTAGTTCGGCGGAGGTTCGGTGCCTGGCTGGGGAGTGTTGCTCCGGGAACGCTCGTCGTCCAGCGAAACCTCGTCGTATCCGGGCGGGGAGTAAATGGGCATACCAGCTTCGCCCACATCAGCTTCAGCGATTTCCGGACTGGAGCCTGCCCGAGTATCCAAGCGAGGCGTATCAGGGCGCGAGTTCGCCCGAGACCTTGGTGCGAAACCTGGTGAGGGAAGGTCACTTTCAATGCTCATTACGGAGCTAGCACTGCGACCTCTTCTGTGATTCATGGCGGACTCGGCGCCGGATCGGACCGATGTGGCAGCGATACTAGCGGAGTCCGACAACAAGCCCATCCGTTCGCTTTCGTTGCTGTTGGCTCGAAGTCTTGTGCCATCGTGGCGTGCCACACCCAGGTCGGCATACGACACACTAGAAACAGCTCTCTGACGTTCGTTCTTGAGACGTTCGTGTTCCTCACGAAGGACGGCGACGACGCTGTTGTTGCTGGCGTTTCTCGCTCTCGTCCGAATATTGTCGAGAGCCACAAAATCCCCACGTTCCCGCGCTTCATGGCGCTCTCTCCTCCGTTCCTCTCGCTCGGCGAGTTCTTGGCGGCGGGCTAGGCGAATCTGGTAAAGAGCCTCCATTTCTTGGTCGCGTAAATCCTCCTCATTCTCCTCGGTAGGGTACTCAATGACAACATCAACACCCCCGCGTTCGCCCTCGCGGCCAAGAACCTGCTCATTGTCGTTCGGATCAGGCCTGTAAGCGGGCAACGTCATGATGGAGCGGATCGAGGTATTGCGGTTTACCGCACTGTTAGGGGAGCGGGCGTCGGTTTGTGATTGATCGGCCGAGGCGTCGAATGCGACAGACGACGGGCGCGAGCGGCGCCGAGTCGACAATTGCTCGGTGGAAGTGGAACTTTCATCTTGGGCCTGACGGTATCTATTTTGCCCGACACCAGTGCTCCAAAATGTTTTCAAAAAACCGCCGCGGGACTTGTTCGAATTGCTGCGGGTAGAGCGACGGGATGCGCGGAAAGAGAAGACGACAAAGGCGATGAAAATGAGGACGACTAGTACGGCGAGAATGACCTGTAGCGGCGGTTGGCGTCAGCGGGTTGGCTGAAGATCATGGACGATCAGCGAGAGTTCGTCACATGTTTTGGACTTACGATTGTGGTAATCTTCCTGCCGTCTATTTCTTCCCTACGTTGCAGCCTCTTCGGCGAAAGGCCTTGAACACCGGGCGGCAGGTCGAGTGGTATTCGCATCTTAATGTACATTGTGTATAACGAGCGACTGGATTATGATCGAGGCCGGAACGGAAGGGTCGGCGGATAGAATAGAGACACTACTTTGTAGGGAATCGTAAGGCGAATTAAGGCGGGGCGTGCGCAGGGCGGAAAACAAGCCTCAGGACTGGGACATTGATCCTTGGCGATGAAAAAGGCGGCGATTACGGGAATACGTAGAAAAAAATTTGAGAGAGTCGCTATGCCGGCGGTTCGTCGTGAGGTGATATGATAGAGAGAGAGGAACGGGAAGAAGGACGAGGGAAAAGAACCGAGTTCGCTGGCTACGAGTAAGAGGTGAGATGAGGTGAGGCGAGGACGACAGGACAAGGTCCAGGTGAGGTGCAGGCGCTGGTGCTGATGGTGGTTCAAAGTCCAGGTCCGGGTCCAAACGGTGCTTGAGGTACCTGGGTATGTCTCCACTTGCGCAGTGGTACTCGGTCGTATGTGCGAGTGGAAAGGAAGGGTCCTTTTGGGGGTGGGTGGGTTAGATGGGTGTGTGTGTGTGTGGTGTGTGGTG
>JAIMZG010000424.1:0-71070 GCA_020466075.1 Colletotrichum coccodes
GAGAGAGAGACCCCGGGGTTGACGTGACCGCCCAGGCTCGTCGAGATCCGCGCCGCCCCAGCGCACCTTCGAGGCGCCTACATGCGCACCGCCCTCTCGCAGTTTTCCTTCGCCCTCATCATCCTCAAGATCTTCACCTCGGAGTTCTACGCCATCGGCGCCCTCTTCGCCGTCTACGGCGCCGCCGTCATGCTCGTCGCCATCTTCCGCCGCCACGAGGGCAACCGCCAGTTCTTCACGTCCCCCAAGGAGGACGAGCACGGCTCCGTCTCCGTCGTCCGCAAGTTCCGCACCTCGGGGAACAGCGTCGCGCTGCTCACGGTGCTGAGCCTGGCCGCGTACGTCACGCTGTTGGTGCTCACGTGGCAACTAGTGCAGTGAGCGCGGCGGGACGTCGTTTTCTTTTTTTTTTCTTCTTCTTTTTTTACGGGAGGGCACGAAGGATGCACCGGGGTGGTTTGGTTGTAAATGAGCTGTGAAGCGACTTTCGCCGCGGTGTGGCGGCGCGGGAGTCGGAGAGTCGGGCCCCGTCGTGCTTGCTTTCGGGCGCCTGGTCACCCGCCGGCCAGCTTCCGCTTCGTCAAGGAAAGCTCAGAGAAGCGCGTCGGTCGGTCGTGTGCGGGCGCGGCCCGCCGAGTTGATCATCGCTTCTCGGGGGACGACCACGACTTCTAGAGAGGGTAAGAAAGGCAGGGTGCCGTCAGCGGTGCCAGATACCGTCGACGAGACGGCGGTATCCGGGCAACCGCGGGCTTGGAAAAACACGGCCCGACGCGGGATGACACGTCGCTTTGAGCGGAACACCCGACGGAGGGAGCCATCTCTTTCTCGCGGCGCGCCCGGCACGGTCCTGGTGCGTCTCCGGGGGATGGGGCGAGTCACCACGCACGGAGCACGCCCCGTCATCCCGTGTTTATTTCCCCGTCATGTCACGACACGTCGCTTTGGCACTTTGCAAACGGGGCGGAGAGGAAAGGCGGCACAACGGTACACGGAAGCCACTCTCTGCGGGGTCTTGGCGTATCTGTACGAGCACGTAGCAAATCAGACGTCACCCGAGGCCGCCACGACGTGCCACCACGGCCCTCGCCGTCGTGAAAGCTCAACTAGCAGCACGGGGCAGGTGAAGAAAGGTGTTCTATTTTCAAAAACGGGCCAAAACGATGGGGAAAAGCGCCACTACAAGAACATATCTGGTGTGAAAAAAGTGGGGGCTAGGTGGTGATCATGCCGAGAGACGCAAAAGGTGAAATCTATGTAGCCGTGGAAGTGAAGTGGGGAGAAGAAAAACCGAAAGAAAAAAAAGAAGAAGAAGAAAACAGGAAGGGCTATGAAAGATAGATAGGAGAATGTGGAAAGGTGAGGATGGGGGGGGGTGAAGAAGAACAGAAGGAAGGGGAAGTGAAAGAGAAGGAGAAAAAAACAGAACCGCGAGATGAAGAAGCCGTTACGAAAAAAACCCCTCTGGTATATGCGTGCTACCCCCTCCAAATGCCAAATGCCATATCCCTCCCCCTTTTTGTTTTTTTTGTGAACCTCTTCCTGCCGCCGCCGGCCACGTCCGATCCCGACAGCCAACCCGCTCCCTGCTTTCCAACGTTGAGAACCCGACCAAGCCGCACTGCCCCTTGCCGTCCCGATCCTCCCGTCCTACCGCCCGGGCCGAACGCGCCTCCCCCGCTTGTTCGGCATCTCGCAGCGTGCGATCCCTTGCGGCCCCACTCCCGTCCCTCCCGCCATGTTTGCGTACTCAATTTTGACGTCTCCCGGTGCCGATGTGGACTCTCTGGCGGCTCGATCTCCAAGGTGGGTGGACCGGAGATGCGGGTGCGGTGTGGTACGGTATCGCCGTTTGGTGTTTCGGGCTACTGCGTCTCAAACGCCTCCCAAATGCAGCCGTTTCTTGGTTGAGCAAGGCGTGTGCCAAAAGCTTCCAAGATTGTCCCCTCGAGACACACCTCCATCCACGACTCAATGACTTGGTGGCTCGTGCGAACCCCTTGTCGCAGACCCCAACTTGTCCGAATCTCCAGCCCTCCCGTCCTCCCCTTGATGAAAATGGGGTATATGTTTCTCGCCGTGCCCGATTCCCCCAAGTGTTTCCCTCTTTGCCATCTTCTCGTTTCCGACCGTGTTCAAAAGAATTGTACGCCGTTTCAATGCCACATCTGCCTTTCCTGTTCAAACTGAATGCTGTTGTTTTCGACGCGGATCTGGGTATCTTTCAAGCTGCAAAGTTTCTGTGGTCAAGCTGCAATCGCCGTCCATGCTTCCCTGCCCGTCGGTGGTTGGCGGAAAGATCTGACTGACCTGGGCCTTGGGCCTCACCTCATAGCCTGGGCCCCAAGACTTTGGCACGTGAAGCGCGGCACCCTACGAGGCATTGTCGGCTTCGGGCGCACCCGTTGTCCATGCCAGCCAGTCGTACTCGTCAGTATTCAGTTTTCTTCATTCTCCTCGTAGCCCCAGCTCTCATACCCCTCGCTCGGCCTGGCGTAGGCGTAGGGCGGTTGTACCCAAGAGCCGTAGCCCGAAGGCGGAATCGCGCCCGCCGAGAGAGAAGCAGTTTGCGGGTCGATGCTCGGGAAGTGTGTGGCTATCTGCGTCGGGTACATGTCTTCCGACATTGTCGACGACTTTCTCGCGAATTGTCGGTTCTGCTGCGGCATCATGGTGTACTGGGGCGGTAGCTGTGTTCCCCTCGGGTAAGTCATGGAGCTCCCCGGGGCGAAGGACGAGTAGCCCATGTCGCCGGGGGCATTGGTATCCGTGTTGCTCCAGCTGGCCGACGGAGGAGCCTGGGAAGTGTACGGGGAGAAGGACGGCGTGATCGGGGACTGTTCAGTGTAAGACTTCCACGTTTCCTTGTGGCCGGTTGACGTCATTGTAGAGCTGGGACTAACTTCTGGCGACATCCAAGCCACTGGCTGGTTCGGAAAGCCAAAAGTACGAGAAGATGAGGCCGCACCCGTACCCGTCCCCACTACGGGTCACCTGTCAGCAAGTCGAGATGTCGTTGGCAAGCGTCGAGACTTACTTGTGGCCTCTGGGCCGAGATTTTCAATCGTAGATGGTTGTATGGCAGGTGGCGCCATGCTCGGAGCTGAAGGCATGACGCCGGGATGGTACTGGTGACGTTGGGATATGTCGGGGGATTGTCCAGCGGCCATGGCGGGAGAAGACGAGGCAGAAGCGACCTTGGACCCGGCCGAAGCTCGTGGCGGCGCTTTTGGGCGCGGATCAGTCATCTGCGGCAACGGCGGCTGGTCAACGGGAAAGAAGCTGCACTCTTTCTTCAGCCTGATGCAGTTAATGCATCGACTCTCGCCAACCGCAGGCGATGCTATGCAGCGGATCTTTCGTCTGCGACAGTGTCCTTTGATATCTCTCCGTCAGCGCCAGGTCCTATGGAATATGGTACTCTCCGAGATGGCGGGAGAGCGGGGCCGGCTACTTACCACAAGCCACTGAGGTTCGGTGGTAGCCCAACTTGTTCCTCTTCTTGTCCCCAGCCAGGCCAGGCTGGTTTGGGTCGGAAGGGTTGGCCTGCCGTGGTCTGACGTTAGGTGTGGACATGGACCGTTTCAACTTCAGACTCGCCTGTGAGAAGGATTCTTTACGTTCCTTGAGACTTTGTTCCTGTATTCCCGGGTCCATCAGCGATGGAACGGGAGCCGGCGCGCCGTAGTTGGGCGCGTAGCCGGGATGAGACACGTCCATTTCAGAACCGGAAGAAAGAAGAGACGGGGGGTACTGATACGACATGGTCGAGTTCATCTGTTCGAAAGAGTAGCAAAGCTGCGAGATTGACGACTTTCGAGACACTCGGCTTGGTGATGAAAGAGCTGGAAGGCCTGATGCCATAAAGTAGGCGGGCGTACGAAGGGCGCGGAAACGAAGGGACTCTACAAGGCCGGAGAGGTCGAAAGAAGGAGGGGGTGCACCGAGTTGATCTTCCCGCACTGTGGGCTCTTGTCGAAAGCCGAGCTTGATGCCGATTGTTGGTTGTCGATGTTGGCACTTGTCCCGGGCTGACCTTCTGGTGGACGTGTGACGAAGAAGCGGCGCGTCCCCGCGTCCGTTGAAGAGATGCTGATGGAAGTGATAACGAGTGGGTTTCCAAAAGGCAACGGGTCGAGCTCTGCTGTCGAAGTTATGTTGGGTGCAATGAAGCGCGGATATGACCAAAGCGGACACGGCACAAAGCGAGGTCAGGGACGGACCAATCGAGACGAGTTACGCCGTCTAGCCCAGCTGCGAGTGCGGCACTGGTCAGGATGGCGTACCAGAGTTGGGAAGCTTTCGAGATTGACCAGCGTCAAATTGGGTCGGCTCCCCAAGTTCTTCCTGTTCCCGTGGGCTGATTACTACCCAACTCAGGGCAGGGCGAGAAGGGGCCCCCAACAGAGGCAGCTGCGGCCGGGGTATTTTCGAGTGTACTGCGATGCGATGCGTGACGTGCAGATGCGGCAGTTATGCCCAGGGCGTATCGGGGTGGCAGACGTTAGATACCCGGTACGCGAGGTCGAGGCTGTGGTGGTGGCCGGACTGCGAAGCCGTCGAGCCTGACACTGAGACCGGCGACTCGTGGTTAGAGAAGGAAAACAACCCTAAGTGCGTGCAACTTGGACTAAGGCACGAAGGCCTGGGAGACCAACCACGAAAGAGACAAGAGCGCACGAGGGGGGGGGGGGGCGATGGGAAAGCCCCCGAGAAAAGAAAAGAAGGGCACGTACCTGGCTGCAAGGTTGGTGGGATATAGCGACTGACGGTTTGCCTCTCCAAATTCAGGACTTCTTTGGCGACGAAGGTGCCAACCAAGCGTCCTTCCTTCCGGGGCATCCAAGTGTTTGGTCGTGGGGTCGGTGAGGCATCGGCGAGATGTGCCTGGGTCCCTCGGGTTGATCGTCGAGGCAGAGGCTGCGAACGAACCTGCAAGTTCTTGATGTGGAAGTCAGCAAGTGCCTTCCGGTTTTTATTATTCTTGGCATTGGCCCTTAATTGTTCTTACCCCCCCTCCCCCTGCTACCCAAATTTCACCTTCTTTGGGAGATCAGAAGCCTGGAGAAGTCTGGAAAGTCTTAGCCGGGGGTTTGATTAACTCTGTCGTGGTCGGTGAGGTCGGGGACGCGAAACCCCGGCCAACGAGCAAGTGAAGAGACCGAAGAGGTTACACGGACATCATGGCAGCAGACAACCGGTGACGACAGAAACGGTGAGGAGCGTTGACGGTTTACGTACCTCGGCGTCTGGCTGCATTCGAGCAATGCCCAACTAATGATACAGCTCCAAGAGTTGTGGTCGATGGCGAATGGACCGCGGCAGGCGGCTGTATCCTTCCAGCGCCACCAGTTGAAAATCTCGGCTTACTAGTCGAACGTCCACGCTAGCATCAGCGTAACGAGTGTTGGGTGGCTGGTTGATTTCTGGACGTGGGGGCCCGGGTAGCTCGTGTCTCAGACGACAGACAAGACGGTTTTGATGTGCTCGCTCTCGTACCGCTTCTTGGCCTCGTTCTTTCATCAAGCCTTGGTGCAAATGAAGAGCGAAGATGTCGAGCCGCGAGAGGATGGCTTTGAGAGCCCGCAGGAAGCGGTTGCTCGAAGGAGTCGGGTGTGTTGTAACGCACGCACCTGTGTCTGTCCTTCCGGCGTTGACTTGGGGATGGTAGATGGGGCGAGTTTATAGAAAAGACTCGCAGCGTTCCCAGTGGTGGCGAGGGGCTCGCTGAAGTCCTCTAGCTATTGGGGGGGATGTCGGAGTGAGATTTTCGAAAGAGCCAAAACTTGTAGGGGGTGTAGAGCTGGTCAAATGCGGACGCACTGGGCTTTGAGAGCCTGGTTCTGGCTTTCTCTTGCTCCGGTCTACCCTGGCGTCGAACGTTGCTCGGCCTCTGCTCGTGAATACGCCGTGTGAGGACGAAAAGTACGAGTGAAGTCTCAACCAGAGTAGTTGAACCAAACTCTTGAAGAAGCACGGCAACCCAAGAATTGACAAGGGGGGTGTGTACAAGGGAGGGTAGCGGGAAGTCAGGCAATCAGATAGAAAAATGAGGAAATTGCAGATACAGCTTGTACCGAATCACGTCGTGCAAATAACCCTGGAGGCCCAGGCAAAATGGGAAAGGTAAAAGATGGATAGATGGATTTTTTGGTCCCCAAGAGAGGAGCCTGAAACTGCTCCTCGAGAGCTCCTCGCTCAAAATGGTATGCGGTCTCCTATTCTAGGCCTCTGTGATGATGCCTTTGCATCGGTCTGCGTGCCATGCTAGTTAATCGCCTTGATAAGCGCCGGGTACCAAGGAAGCCCAAGAATCGGCCAGGTTCTCTACCTCTGGTCTTCCCCTTGACACTCCCTTGCAAGATTCACCGTCCGTGTTGCGCATCGGAGAGTCTCCCAGGCCAGATGGTGAACCCTATGGAGGACTCTGAGCAGCAGGCGCTGGGTACCCGGCGTCTCATCTAAGGCGTGCTTGGCGATTGGCTGGGTGTTGTCATTCTCCATCTCACCCCCATCTCGCATCCCATGCTCATCTCGAGGGCTCTCCTCTCGGGTGCTTGAGGGGACGGGGGTGCGGAATACACGCCGTCAAGCTGCGCACGAGCGGCCCTCTCCTCCAACCCCTGCCCCGTCAAGACGGGGGTCCAGGAAGTGTGGTAGGGTGGGCGTGGGAAGACTGGGCAGCCGGGGTCGGTTGGAGGGGTAGGCAACTCCAGATGACAGAGCGGAAGGCTAGATGCCAGTCTGCTGCCGAAAATCAGGCACAGGAAGCACCCGCTCGTCAAGTTCCGGAAGCTCGATATTGGTGGATACCGGTTTTGAATGAGACGCCTGGCAGGGGACAGAACCGCTAGACGGCAAGGTGAGAGAGGAGGTCGTGTCCGTCATGTCACTGGCGTCGTTGACAATTTTCCTTTGCTTGTCAGTCGGTCGGTCTTACTTTGGATGACGGGGAAATGGGGATTCCCCGTCTCAATTCATGAGCCTAGCCAGAAGACGACCTTTTGAGGGTCGCGCCGGGCCACGTCCGCTTGCACCCCCTGCCCGAGCCTGCCAGTCGTGCGGATCCTGGCGAAAAGTGCGTCCGAGCACTGCTAGACATGGGACGAAGGACGTGGGAGCTGTCCCGCTGGTTCCCTGCTCATGTCATTGCGCCGAACAGTTTCCCGACTGTCGCCACCGATTGCCTCATGCGATATGTCTTGTACCCCGCAAAGTACTCAGAATCGCGTCTCGAGTGAAGGCGAGCTCGTCTCGATGAATATCGGAATGCCCACGCCGTAGGCTCGTGCGGGCGGCAAGCGTGCTATCGGCTTCCCAAAGCACGGGACATGCGAGATCGGACCCGGGAGATCGGACCCGTCGAATTTGCGGATACTCGAGGTAGAACCGGGCGTCGAAAACTCGAGCTCGCATGTGCCATCTCGTGGGCAGTTCCTGCTCTCTGCCCTTTTCTCGGGCGCTGCTGGAGAACCCTGGCGGTTCCGACGGGTCCGCCGCTATTCCGGCGAGGGCCTATATGTGCTTCAGTATTGTCTGTTGCCTGCATTGTTGGACAGGCTTTGCCCAGTCGAGGAAAGATGGGTTGCCGATGGCGGGTTGCAACCTCACCACGTTCGTGGCCCTTGCGTCGTCCTCGAGGCTAGGCCCGTGACCCCCCGTTCCCGTTGTCAGGAATCCTGAAGAAAATCGAAAAAGTGTTCGCCGTGGTTGTTGGCTCAGGGGTCGGTCGCCAAGTGTTGTTGGAAAACCGAAGGCCTGGACCTTTGGTTCCCAAGGGCGTAGTTAGCAACGCATTAGCCTCACGACTGATGGACTGGACGACCCTTTCATCTCGCTTTTGCTCTTCATGCACGCTTTGAGGTTGTCCCTCTGCTGCAGTCAACGGTTGCAGGTTAGCGGCCCCCGCGGTGACACAGTTGCCGAGCTGTTCCGTTCCGGCTGCATGGTAAGTGCCTGAACCATTCCATACCTCAACTCGAGATGTTGGCAAGATCACCCGATCATGCAACGCTGCGCAAGCACGCATCGGGCAGCATGGTAGCAGGCATAGAGTCGCGACTACCGGAGTCTGCCACACAGCTTGTCGGTAACCGAGGTGGCGTCGACGTTGGGAGCTGTGCCACAGGTAGGCCGCAACGAGAACGCATGAAGTCGAAGCCGCCATCTGCGAAAATGACGTTGGCGCCTCAATGTCCTTGTGCCAAGATTGTACATTAAGGCACCGGCCAGTTTGGGGTTTGAGCGATCGCTTGCTTGCTTGCTTGTCGTCTTTGGCACTGCGAACTTGGGCTGGCAATTGATCTGCCTCAATCCGCAGCCGAGGACCACCAACACCACCACCACCACCACCAACGTGTCTGGACATTCGCCAACGAAATCAATTCTCTGGTAGATGTGCCGTCATCTGACAGTTGGGACGAACTAGATCTGATGATGGGAGTGATCAAAGGGCATCGTGCCCGGTAATGCTGCGTCTTTGCCGCCGCTTCCAACTTGCAGGAATCGACCTGGCACGATGTGCAACTGGGGTATGCCGTCGAGAGCGCTGCGGCGGCAGCCCTTGATGCTTTGCCCCGACCTAGAAGCCTGTCATGGTGTTCCGCTGCACCCCGCATTTTTGGTTGTCGTTGTCAAGCCGCCCCCCGTCGCCGCAAGTCTCAGAGCACCGTCCCTTGGACTGCTCGTCGATCAAACCTGATCTGAATCATCCCGACGTCTTCGGAACTGACGGACGTCAGACAACCGATTGCCCCTGGAGTTCTGAAGAGAAAAGGTTCGAACTTGATGCAATGCTATTTTCTTCTTTCCCGACCTGTTCCGCACCTTTCTTGTCAGGCAAAAGCCAGTGGCCTTGTGCCAGACCGCGTTGTCGGTAGCGTCTGCTTCGTGTGGGACCTCGACCTATCCGTTCCTGGCCATCTCGAGGAAGCCCCTGATGTTGCCGGTTCGGTCGGATTACGTGCTGCTGTTCTGGCCGGGCCAGACCAGCCGGGGATCTTGGCGGGAATTGCCAGATTTCGCGTCGCCGTATCGCTTGTGTGATAACACTCGACGTGGCCGACATGCCACCGACATGCCATTGTGTCGGGAAGATCCAGTCGACGTCTGAGGCGCGATCGTCTTTCGAGATCTCCGGATCGGACAGCCGACAGGGCTTAGAGGAATTCGGTAACGGGCACGGGAATTTGCCTTCCCAGAGTCTAGAAAGATCCAATGACTGCCGAGCAAGGGGATCCCCAACGTGAGCAGTGGTGGTCGCAGCTCCTTTGGTCCTAGCTTGAGCGAGCTATGCTGTCGGCCACGATCTCAGAGTGCTCAGAGGGGAAAGAGACCGTCGCAGATGGTCCATCCACCCTTCGTCCTCGTGGTGGGGGTTGTGAAAAGCGATCTGCCGTCCGGTCGTCCGACAAATGCGTGCCACGAAGGGATCGTCGCGATCAAGCACACACATTCGAAGCCAGGCTGTCGTAGCTGTCGATCTGGCTGCATCGACCAGTGGTTGACGACGCACCAGGGGCTCCAACGCCACCAACCGCTCCCTCAGATCATCCCCCTCAGGACAGTCGTACCCATGTGGTGTAGGCCGTCAGGCACCTCGAGCTCCGAGTTTCCTATTGCAGATCCCGACGTCCCTGGTGGCATTCGGCAGTGAGGCCGCGGGGTTGCCAGCCTCCAGGCCATCGGATGGCCTCTTTCCATGATGCAAGGAACCCATCAATACACGCTGACTTCCGCAAATCCCGGTTCGGCACAGCAGCTGGCGGCGTTCCGGGAGGTCTGTTACACCACCCGGGCAGACATATCTCCATTGGATTTGAGGTACGCCGACGTCACTCAAGGGTTTGATCTCCCCTTGTCCATGAGCTTCCTGCCCCCACTGCCGACCAAAAATCGCGCCTATCCATTGGCAGGCAAAGGCCCTGCGGCCATTGCGTCGAGGGTCGGAGTGCGGCCCGGTTGTGATCTAGAGGCCGTGAGACTCGGTGTGGGCCGTGATCACCCGTGCTAATTAAATCGCTCTTGGCGATAATCGGATAGCTGTCGCGGCCGACCGAATAATGAGGTTAGGTTCGGTTCTTGGACTCGTGAGACCTTCGAAATCTTGATCCAAGTGGTGGAACCTTGCATCTCTGCTTAGCCATGCCGGAGGCGGCCGCGGCAGGCAATCGCTTTAAAATCTCTCCAACGATGAAATCGCCACCGGAAGCGCGTGGCGCATTAACCATGTTGCATGTGGTTCAGGTCAGTCAATGCCGGGTTGCAGCCCAACTTCGCGGCCCTCTGGACGTGTTTTATTATTTTCCAATTGGGTAGGGGTAGGAGAAGGAGGCCGGTTACAATATGCTTTCGTGTTGGAGCCCACCAGACAGCAACAGAACCGGTTCGCTGGTCGCTGTCCGTATTCGGTATCCGGAGAACGCGATGCCTCTCAAAAAGCCGCTGGGTATTCATCCCGCATTGTTATGGTGCGACACTTTCGCCATATGACTTCTCGATGGCTCGTCGAGATTCTTGCTGGTACCCGTCGTCTAAGCGGGCAAGGTAGAAGCAGACTGTCGATGGCAAAAGCACTGGCACAAATGTTTCGGTCCATGTGGGACTGATGGCGAACGAACTCTGAGGCTTTCTCGAGTGCTATCAACTAACTGGGAGAAAATCAGGCGAGGCGAGAGTCTGGTGAAGCTGGAGAGGAGATAAAAATGTTACGGGCAAGCCTACCGGGTGGGCTATCGCTTGTTCCCCGTTCTGCGCCGGAAAGGCTCATAATGATAGACGGGAAGTCGCCACTTCGGTAGAGTGTCTGTCCACCAGCCTGAAGCATGTTTCCAAAATGACTTAGATAGCCCAATAACGGAAAGCAAGAACGGTTGGCTTCACTGGATGTCCCGCGTTGTTGGGTCGGGCAGGCTCCCCGAAGACAGGAAGACCACCTAGAGGTCAGAACAGGCATAAACACGCATGGTTGTTATGTGATACTTTCCAAACTTCTGATGATCTGTGGCAGTCTTATCCTCGAGTCACTTTCTCCCGCTTGAACGCCTTTGACTGGGCACCGAGAACGATCGTCGTCTGTTCTAGGAGCGGACCCTACAGTTAGCTCTCGAATCATGGATTTGTCATTTTTCCATTTTTGCAAACACAATACCATAGAGTCATCCTGTTCGCTGAGCCACTTAATGCGCCGGTCATGGCTGACACAGCAACATCGAGCCGCGTTCTTCACCGCCCAAGTTGGCTGGTCGTCGTGGCCCATGGCCCATCGAGGGAAATATCTCGCACATTCTCTCTCCAGTCAAGCCCCCCCCCCCGGTACGTTTTGAACGATCGCGGGTTTGAAAGGGGTATCTGCTCATGCGGGATAAGTTTTTGAAATCCTGTCAAAGTTCGAAGTCCTTTCATGGGCTATAGTACATGTGTCAGTAGCCCCTGAGAAACGATAGCCACGACCATGAAAAGCACAATTTGCCCGGCGGCATGAACAACGGATCGTCCCTTCCCGTCTCTCGGCCTCTTAGCATGCATCTCTTATTAACTGGCTCCGTGGATGGGTATCGCACTGTAAGAGGAGCTGATGACCTCACGAGGTGTTCCAGTTAAATGGCAGGTAGATGAAAGCCAGCGGGCCACATAGATGGCAGAGGGTTCGACACGCATTTTTATTCAGGCCGAGCCTCTAGTACGAAATAGAACATTCAGTGTGACTTAGTGATCTCTTAGAGAACTATGTATCTGTATATGCGGCTCCTACCGCCTTGATGTGTGTGTATCATGCCATCCTGGACCCCATACGTCCACCGCTTTCGTATTGGAGAACACTCTCGGATCGGAGAACGCTTCCGTGTTGGAGACCACTCTTGGATCGGAGAGCGCTTTCGTATTGGAGACCACTCTTGGATTGGAGAACGCTTTCGTATTGGAGAACACTTTCGGATTGAAGAACGTTTTCGGCATGTTAACCATGCTGCGGTGCTGACCAGCCTTACTCGTGCTGGAGGATCCCACTGTAGCAGAAGTGTCCCAAGACCTCCTGTTAGCCTTTTTCGATGCGAGAAAGTAGCTGTTAAGCCTTGGTCCAGGGGACTTGTCGCATCGCAGCACTGTTTCGTCTGCCTACAGATCACCAGAGTTTAGGGACGAATCGTCGTGGGCAGTGATCAACTGGCTCCCGGTCAGTGTAAATCCGAGGAGAAACGTTCCTATCGGAATCCGGAGTAACGGAGATTGACAAAAGTTTATAGAAGCCTGACACTCATCTTCTTGACTAACGCCTCTACTCTCGCTCTTACCTCCCTCGATTCAGATCGCAGAATTATTCTTTTGATGCATTTCAAACGCCTCCAGGACTTCACGTCTAGAGGAACCCGATTCATCGCGCCTGGGAAACACCATACTTCACGTCTAATCACCCACACCAGAGCCAAATAGCTTCTCTTCGAGCGAATCAGTTCGCCGGCTGCCTCGGTCAGAACTCCGAAGTTTATTCTCTTTGGTATGGGTACGATTACGGCGGCAAGCGTCCGAACGGGTCCCTCCGCTACAGGTTGTGTGGGTGGGCACACGGAGCAACTGGTGGTTCTTCGCCGGCCGTGTCTTGCGACCACGGTGAACTCTCACATTGATGGTTGAGAAAAAGGCGCAAATCAGAGGTGAGACAGATCAATTAACTAGTCGTACTGGGCTCACGGAATCCGTCAACGGCCGCTCGTGTATTGGTTACAGAGCGAGCTGCAACGCTCACATACCCGCATCGTTCGGCGCCGCTGGACTCCGGGGCGGGCCCGAACAATCGACCACCGGAACCGGCCCCACATGTCCCGCGTCAGTGCCTCGATGTCCTGGGGAACAAAACCGTCCAACGGCAACACATGAAACTAGCCAGCACCAGTCCAAACACCGTGAGTGATACACGACGACCGGGCGTATTCGCCTCGGCTTCGACGAACCATCCGCCTTGAGTTACAGACTCTACGTATCACTCTCCCATCAACAATGTGTTACACCCGAACCAAGTCCGGCGAAATGTTACAAGGGAGGGATCGGGCGATACCCACAAACGGCACTACCACGCCAACGATAGCGCTCCCTCCACCCGTTGTCCTGCTTCCTGTCCCCCGAACTACGGCCGAGTTCGCGGACGTAGACCACTACCCGACCACCCTAATCAAACTTCGTGCCGAAGAAGCTAAAAGACCGGAGCCCCTCCTGGCACCGACGCGACGTCGCCCGCCAGGCCACCTCACTTCCTCCGAACCACACCATCCCCCATCTACACCCTCCCTGCCTCGGTTTCATTCGACGCTCTGTCATCGGCAAAAGGCGCACAAAACAACAGGCTCCGTCCCTGCTGCCGTCGATCCCTTTCCAACGAACCAAGCCACCGGTGCACGCCGACGGAGGCTTCAAAAAAACCTTCGGCTCCGCGGGCGGACGCTCGTTTTCTCACCAATTACAGCCCCCTCTCCGGCGCGAGCTTCGAGCCGACCGCCCAATCGCTGATCGCTGCCTGAGTGGCCCAGTATCGTGTCACGACTCCTCGCTTTCGTTAACTTTGACTTCGGCCCTGAGGTAGACCACTAGTCAATCGAGCGGCGGAAGATATCGATCTCTTGGCATCACGTGCCTTTCGATCGAAGGTCAGTGGTCAGCCATGATCCTTCCACGTCTGTGCCTCCTCATCTGCTCGTTTGTAAATTTGCTCGAACCTCCGACCGAGCCCAGCCATACACGCATCGGCATGTCGGATTGCGTCTTTACGGCAGGGCCGAGTCAAATTACAATGACGATCGGTGGGAAGCGGGAGTGAGGTCAAATTTTGTGTTTCTTGGACCACCCTACGTTGTCCTGGTATCTAATGCTCCAATCAAAAGGCAAGTATATACAGATTCGTCAATGTTCCATCTGCCATACTCCTCGCTGGACGCAGCCCCTGCTCATTAACGCCTTTAGTCCCCATGAAACAGTCCCGTCTAGTGTAACTCATACAACGCCAGTTTTCCATTAGTGTAAACGATTGGTCGCTTCAACGATTGCGAATTTTTTTTTTGGAAGCGGTTGGAAAATCAGATACTGTTCATAGCGCAAACAGGGCAACAGCGAAGCCCGCGAGCATCAGAGAGATGGAAGCGCCGCTGGTGGAAGCTGCAGCGGGGAAAGGCACGGTCGTCGGCGAGGAGGTTGCGGTGGGGAGCGCGCCAGTGCTGCTGATGGTAGAGTTGCCGTGCGAGTCGGGCTTGTTGACGAGCTTGAAGTTGGCGCAGCTGATACGGGTCTTGTTGGCGAAGTGGAAGACGAAGCTGCGGTTGCCAAAAAAGGAGCCGGGGCCCTCGGCAATGGATAGGTAGGGATCGACGTAGGTCTTCTCGTAATCGGCGGCGACGGCGCCGTGCTTGCCACTCAGGTCGCCAACCTGACAGGTCTCAGGCTTCGAGGCATCGCAGGGCGTAGCCTCACCACGGATGAAGGGGTCGAGGTGGGCAAGAGTCTTGGTGCAGTTTCCATCCTCCGGAACAGGGTCAACGTGAAGGTGGTAGGCTGGAACATGTTAGAACGATGCTCCTGTACGTGTCGGTCTACACAGGAACTTACTGAAAGGACCACCCTCCTTGGGAAGGTTGGAGAATCGGACCTTGAACTCGACACCCTTGCCATCAGGAGCCGTGATGGCGATGATGGAACCCTGGACATTGCCGTTCAACGATCCTGCCTTGAAGAAAGGCTTCTCGGGCAAGACAGCCTCATAAACGATACCAGCCGGGTTGGTAGCGACAGTGGCGTCACCGAGTTCCTGTACCAGAAACGCTATCAGTCAACGCGCCCCCAGTCCGCGGGATGTGGGAGCAACATACGCCAGTGGTTTGAGCCGCAACACGGCCAACAGCCGCGACAGCGATGACGGAGACAACAGAGTAGGCCTTCATTTTGTGATGCTGTGTACTCTCGGGTGCTGAGAGACAGGCTGAGTGGATGGAATGTAGCAAGGCGTTGATCGAGGGTGGGCTTGTGAAGGGAAGAGCAAGGTGAAGATCGGAGGGGTTGGAAGGTTCTTAAAGAGCAAATGCTTTTGGATGCCCAGACCAAGTGATGATTATTCCACTGTGTATTAATGAGCGTAGGTCGAACACGGAAGGCAAATAGAGATCTGCAAAGGGTAAGCAAGTATTGGGCTGCGATCCTTATATGGCCCACTCACACCACGAAATGTGAAAGGATGCGATCAATCAAAGACCCCAATGCCGTCGTAGCTCGGCAAACAGGTGTGTATAGGATGAAGGCACCCCCGGCTGCGCCAACTCCGGTTAGTTAGTCAAAGAAAGGAGCAAGAGTCAAGAGTGGAAGCCGCAGCATCGGATGCTCTGGTCCATCATGTACGACCAGGGCGGCGGCACCCAGCCGTCGGCGCATGTAGGTGGGGGTGGATGGAATGTTTCTCGCAGGGCAAGTAGCGAACCTTTCGTCTCCCGGGGAGGACCTTGTGCGCCCCCTGTGCAACGGGGAGAAGAGACGATAGAGGGCAGGGGCGGGGGGAGGTAAGAGGGGCAGGGGTCGAGGGGATGTCAAAGAGGCGGGGAGTTCGCAGGGCGGCTGAATTGAGCCCATGGCGAGTCGTGACGGGGCGAAGAAGGTTCAACTTAATGACCGCAACGGGCCATTGCCTCAATAGCCGGCGGACTTTTCCCGTACGGATACTTTGGTTACAGAGTCACACACAAACACGAATGGCCTCGTCCATGGTTGGCGCCCAATCACCAACCTCTGGACTTTTGGTCTCCTGGCTGCAAGTGGAAGGCAAGGAAAGGAACGCACGGGGAAGGCCAGATTCTAGTCGCTAGGCAGCTTACCTGGTCTAGACAGCCCACTTGGGCATAGTGCAAGAGGGGAGTTGGGGTCGCGCCAGGAGGGAAGGGGGGGGAGGGAATCCGTTGGCTGCCGCAGGCCAGGCAAGACTGGTAATGGATTCCGGGCTGCATGTCGGTACCTTGCTGCGTGGGAGACAAAAACAAAACAGACGGCTGGTGATGACCTACTTTGTTTCTTTCCCTGTCTCTCTGCACTGCGCCACCCAGAAACCCATCTCGCCCCTGCCAGTCACAAATAGAATGCAGACCTGAAAGAAACGTGCCAACAGCGAACCCAGGGTTGGAGGGACGCAGAGATGCGTGTCCCCGAGCACATGCAGATAGCCGCCTGGAAGGGCAAGGCTGACTGACTGATGGGTAGGGGAAGCCAAAGGAAAAGGCCAAGCAGTACTGCAGTTCTGCCGCAGTACGTATGCAATATTTCTGCATTCTGTAAGCCAAACAAACAAGCCAACACCGCAGTGGCAGCGGTAATCCTGCCCTCCAGCTCATTCGTGCCATGTCGGTTCAACCCAGAGGTTGAGAGCGTCCGAGCAGAGCATCAATGTGAACCTCTAGTCTAAGACGTCAGAAGCATGGGACCGCAAACTCGACAATGTCGCTTAGACGCTGCGGCCGCATTGGCGTGTGACAGGCCACGGGTGGGATGCGACGAAGATGATGGTGTGCTGATGCTGAAAGGACTAGAACGGGGAGTCGAGATTAGAGTGAGGGCGGAGACGGACCCCGCGGCCTCGCTTCAGGCCGCCATAGGCCTGTGGGGTCAGTGATCGAACAGCGTGCCTCAACGTTTCCAGCCGTCCAATGGGGAACTGATTGCCTTGCCATGACCAGGCGCCCCCCCCGCCCCCCGGGGACCCAGCAACACCAACAGAGATTCGCGAGAGCTTGTTGGGAGGCTCCAACATCTCGACTGTCCCAAGGTGACATAGGCAGGATAGTCGATGCTCTCGCAACTGTGCTTCTACGTCCAAGCGCGCGGCCCTGCCGCTCGGATGCGTCTGCCACCGATCCTTACCACATTGGATCCTTTAGGTGCGGTTTGAATGAAAACGGCTTCTGCAAGGTCCCGTGTTCGTATGGCTGCTGGCAATCTGTCGCGTTGGTTGTGACCAAGGAGCAAGCCGAAATCCATAACCCCGGCGATCCTTTGGGTGTCATCCTGCACAAAGTGGACTGCAGTTGTACAGGCACCAGATGGATATACAGACGATGAGATGGCTGGGGATAGGGCAGCCGCAGAGGGAGGTTGGAACTCTGTTGATGAATGCCAACCATGTGTTGTCCAGTTTTCCGCCCCCAAAACTTGGCCTTGTTATCACTCCCTTGCCGATTGTTTCGAGAGACCCCTTGCGGCTTTCCTTCGAATAGTTTGGTTGAACCGCCTGATGCAACGCCCGGGGTGGGCATGGCCGCCAAACGATTGATTGGCGAGACGTTTCTAGGGCTACCGATGCTCTGTCGGGAAACAAGTTCCGTTGACATTCTGTCCGGAAACGAGTGGTACGCAAACTCCTATTGAACTCCGCATGTAATCGTCATCGCCGTCCTTCCCATCGATGAGTTCATTCCCGCTGTTCACGTCTCTTGCAGACAGCCAGGCCCGGTTCTCATTATCATATCTTGGCCTATGCTCGATGACCAAACGATGAGCGGAGAAGTCGTGCAAGCGTCACACCGTGAACACCCTCCCCATCTAGTTTGCTTCTCCGGGCTTTGCATCCTGTGCCACGCTGCCAATCTGTTGCCAATAATTGCGTGTCGCATGACAATCATCAACGACTCCTTAATGATGTTGTCCTGCGAAGTCGCTGTGGTTGGCTGACAAGGCTCCAGTATCATTCCGAGCCGAGGGGCAGCGTTACTAGCGCTGACAAGCTGGGGCGCCACTGCGCCGGTGCCTTGCAGATCGCTTACAGCTCCGCGAGCCTCCGTTGATTGACTCTCTCCACCCCTGACCCTCCAGTACAGCCGCCACCTGTACCACGCGGTCTCACCGGAACTTGTCTCCTCCACGACCGATCTGTGGAATGTTGTAGGCATGTTCTGATAATACGGGGAGAAGGCCCCGACAGCCAAATTGGCACAGGAATCACGGATGGTCAAGCCTTGGTAATGTTTCGAAGAGTCCGCCTGTTGACGGTGGGTGTTGCGAGCATAGTCGGCACGAACACATGTTTGTAGGTCGAATAAGACGAAAATGAAGCAGCAGCCAGACCTGGGTCGGCGACCTTTGCCAACTATCCGATGTCCAAGGACCTGTTCCTTCGTCCTATACTGCCAAGAGCCTGTTCACAGCACCCTTCCATCATGCAGCAATGTCGGCCATCGTCCGGTTGAACAATCGGCACCTCTGTGCCATCATCATCATCAGAACGTTGGTGGTGCCGACATGACGAAAGTCGATGTTTCGGTTTAACATTTCCGAGGCACAGGCGGGCCTGTCTCTATGGGAACCTTCGGGGAGGCTCGAAATCACGCCTGCACGTCCGATTCTAAGTTGAGAGGTTCTGTGCACTGTCAGTGTTTTGACAGAGACGTCTATCTGGGGCTCGAAGCCAGGAAAGTTCCTCCGTTTTGGAGATGGACCACCCGCCTGGGCCAAGACGCTGTTTCAGCATGTCATGTCACTGCCCAAGCGATGAACACATCAGCGGCCTTGCCTGTTTGCTCTTACCAGGTCCATCCAAGGCAGCTTACTCGGTGGCATACGTTGCATTCGGCTTCCTATCAGGCGAACTGCCCATATCCAGTGTCAGTGCCAGCCACGAACGGTTATGTCTTGGCATTTGATCTCCCACGCTTAAACTTCTTCCTCGTCGACGAACCGTTTTCTTTGGTACTCGTGGCCGTCGGACGCTGGCAGAGCCTCTAGTGAATGACATGACGCCGTCCGCTAGTGTCAGGTGACGGATAGCATGCCCAGCTCGGACAGTCCTCGGGCTCGACTCTAGGGTGCTAGGCCTGACATTGCCCGTCGTCTCCGTCGACTCTTCTAGCGTCCTGTCTGTACGGGCATGCTCTCAAGAAACCGTCGCCTTTGATCTCCGCGTTCGTATTACACAGGCTGTTGAAAGGCATACATGTTTCAGATTTCAGGTATCTGAGCAGACGAAACTGGTCGCCGACTTTCCGAAGGTGAAGTATGCCGGACACCATTCGACTGGATTTGAAGCGGCTAAAAGCTGCGGTCGCTGGCAGCCTTCGTATTCTTTAGCTGCAAGGTGGATATGCAGTGCACGTATTTGCCAGTTTGCGGGGAGGTTCCGATGCACCTCAGGATTCGGAAAAGCCCATATCCGTCTAATCCTTTCAGTCGAAGAAACCGGCCTGCTTGCAAAGCTTATCAGTGGATGGAAGCAGGCGAGCTTGAATCTTAAGCTGCCTTAGTGTGCCATACCGGTACTAAATTCACCTGCAGGGTGAAGGTCCGGGCGAAAAGGTCAGAGTCGGAGCCGGGCCCGGGCGGGTGTCGGGCCCGATTTGGCAGCAAGCCGGATGAATAAATTCCCTTTCCGACTCTGTGTGGCTGGAGCTCTTTTTGATTGTGGCTGGTGAGTGATTCTGCAAGCCTGCTTTTTCAGGCACATAGTTGGACGTCACCGAACTGGCGTGGAGCTACACGAGACAGCAATAGCAACCGCCTCATTATCGCGAACGTGCTTCACGAGGACGGCCTATTCATCACGACGCAACAAGCTCGCATCACCTCTCCATCGCATCTAATACCTGGAGAGCAAAGTCTCTGGCAAGAACTTGCAAATATGAAGCCCGTCGTGAGTGCCATGCAAGCATGGCAATGGTGCGTCCCTTCCGCAGACCGAGACCCCTTAGGCCAATCTTCGATTCTAACTGTTCGTCTTCGTCCGTAGCACCGTCATCTCCGTTTTTGGCATCGTTATCCTGGGAGTTCTTGGCATTCTTTTTAGCCAGAATCACCCCGAGCTCGTTGGCAGCGAGGAGGACCCTGAAGATGGCAGCGCCGTCGCAAGCACCATCTTCATATCCGTGCTGATCTACATCGTATGTCCACACGTCCCTCATGCCCACGCGAGCGTCGGAAAGATTTGTGAGCGGAAAGAGCTAACCATATGGCACAGGGTTTTTTCATCTTCTGCGGCCTACAGGGCCTCCTTCACGTCCGCGAGAATCGACGAGGCGCGATCGCATTGTAACGATATAAGAGAGGAAGAGGAATGCATGGCATCAAAAGACATACGGTTTCCTGGCGTTCGGCATCATGTTGGTTTTTGCGCGGGTCGAATCGAGCCCGCATTTGTTTGAGACGGTCCTCTGGGCTTGAGAGGGGTAGAATTATCCAGGGGAGGCTGGCCAAGCTCTTACTTTGGGACATATTGCTTCGTCGAGTGGCAGCATTGGCTCGTTGTACGAAAGAACTGTTTTGGAGGCTCGCGCGGGTTTGCGTACATAATAAGCAGGCACAAGTTCTTGAGGAAACATTGCACGCTGTGAGACTCTTGCCTCCAGTCCGTTCTTGAGGCGTTAACTTGGACAGCCGCATAGTCATCTGGGATAACGCGCCGACAGGATGACTGGGTCCTCGGTCGAATACGGGGCGTGTGTTCCCAGGCAGACGCGTACGTAACTCATCAAATGGGCCAGCGGTTCCTCATGCGAGATACGCACAAGTGCGAACTACGCGGTGGTCTGTTTTCCTTACCAACTGGGTACACAGGGGACCTCGGGTAGGAATACATACGAGAGGGCGGTATTGTTATCAGCGTCAAGGACAACGTACAAAGCGGTGTTTTCCGACTCGTTGACGCATTTTCTATGGAGAATCAGGGAGTCCACGATGCTCGCAGTTGAGTCCCGGCTGTGTGACATATTTGGGTCCAGGGGATGGCTAGAGCTTTCGGGCCTGACTCTACGTCTGTTGGTTGTTTGCTGGTCGTTCTTCACCCCTGCATCTGGCAAGCTACTCTAGTCAATCAACACTATATTCTTCGACTTCTGTCGGCCTGTGAGTTACTGTGTGACCTGCCAGCAGAAGGTCTCGCATTGCATATATTTCGTCCGGCCTGAGGACAACGGACGGGACGGGACGGGACGGTCTGACTTTGATTACAGATTGAATCCTATTTAAACTCTGTCAACTTCCCCAATACCCGGTTAGGCCTTCTGGTCCTGCCGAGTACTTTCAATCTGCTCTCCTAACTATCATCATCTTCGTCCAGCAGATGCTCCATATCACCAATATTTCCAACGACTTCGTCACTGTTTTGGCACATGAAAGTCAACCACCCAACAGACTGGCAGCACCTTGGCAATAAACAGCAAGTATTCCCGAATTGCGACATACATTGGCTCGTCCGCTTCGTGACGAAGCTACCCAGGGCCTCCATAGTAAG
The DNA here is from genome assembly GCA_020466075.1 of Colletotrichum coccodes. Taxonomy (NCBI): domain Eukaryota; kingdom Fungi; phylum Ascomycota; class Sordariomycetes; order Glomerellales; family Glomerellaceae; genus Colletotrichum; species Colletotrichum coccodes. Next base: position 21,233 of record JAIMZG010000424.1, read on the forward strand.
CATTCTGGTCGACGATGGCGAGGCAGAAGTCGTCACCCGTCTGCAAGATAATTTCCCCGAATATCCGAGCGATTCCTTCGCAAAAACGTCCATAAAAGATCTCTTGGCCGGAGAATGGGGTTCGCATCATACCACGCACGGTCTGTGCCTGGCTTTCAGCTATCAACTTTTCTTTAGGGGTGGGATGTTCCTATAATGCGATCTAACAATGTGACGGAAGGCCCCAATACGCAACGTTCGCACACTTGCCATCATTCTCGTGTTTCCTTCTTCGACACCCGCCGCCTGGTCTTCCTGGCCCTCGTCCTCTCTATGATGCGATGCTCCGCCCACCGTGTCCGCTGGTTCTGCCCCCGCCCGCGCTGCGATCCTCGAACAACCGCTGACAGTACACGCCGAACTCCCACGCCTCGCCCAGCCCACCCGCCGGTATTTCCACTTGTGGATAGCCCTACTGACAAGAACATAGCTGTTGTGTCACCAAAGTCCGTCTCCACGAGCTCTTCGGTCATCGGTAAGGTCATCCGGTATCTTCTCCAGATACTTGTCGAAGCGCATTGCGGATCGGTCCTGTCTTCCGTAAAACGATCACTTCACTGACAGTCCCAGTATTGATGGAGAACCAAGGCCTATTCGAGTGTTCGGTCATCCTCAAATCATAACTTCATTAGCTTTCATGAGTAGCCCGGGTCAGATTACCCGACTGAGACATATGGTCTCCTAGTAGCAAACTTTTCCGCGGCGTCGATACAGCACGCTCTAAACTCCAGATACCCCTTAAAAAGCCTAGAAATATCCTTGAAGCAACAGGAAAGCGCCGAGCACACCTAAGAACTCGCCTACGCGGCCTTACTGCCGCGGTCAGCAGCATCCTCGCGCTCCGCCCGACCCTTTTCTTTCTCGCCAGCCGAGCATTCAGTCGGGGGAAGGGCATGGTCCAGGGAGTGCGACATGATGTCGATACTTGTCCGGACATTGATCACCGGCCTATTTTGCGAACTCTGCATCTCCTGGGCGTGATTCCTCTGCCCGAGGTCAGAGGACGGCCTCGAGCCGTCGTAGTCGTCGTACTCATCCCTGCCCTCGTCCCGCACCGTCTTGTTTAGCTCAATATCCGAGCCCGTGCCGGACAAAGCCCGCTCGACATCGTCGTAAGTTCTGCCCGTCGAGCTGGAGTTCTCCGACTTGATCCCTCTGGCGTTGGGAGCGGGGGGCTCTTTCTTTGCCGAGAGGCGCTCGCTTTGACCCAGCCGGGTCCCGATGGGCCGGATTGTTTGCTTTTACTGCTCCATCCGAATCCCCAGTTCTGGAAGAGGGGTCGTAAGCTCGTCACCGAGGCTGCAATTATTCCCAGGGCGGGTTCCATGACGCTCCAGGTGGCGACCTCGCTAATAGGTAAAGATGGTCAGGGCACGCACGTTCAGGCCAGGGACATTAGAAGACGTACATTGTCTCGTAGAGGAAGTCTGCCGAGATGGCAAGGCGCTTGACATAAGGTATACGGACTATGAGAGCGACACCGGCGCTGTAAGGTTATTAGCGGCGATGATGAGGCAGCATGGACTATGTATATTGGACTTACACCATGCCCATGCTCAGAAGAACGGCAACCAATGCTTTCGTCCGTCGGTTGAGGTTGACGTTCCACAAAAGGGCGATCGGTAGCAGACCTATACACCAGTCCGAGAGCGCCGAGATGATGCTGTGGGCAATAGTTGCGTCCGGGACGATGTTGAGGTTGATGCATGACCCCGGATCACCGTACAGCTGTCTCCAGAAGTAGGAGGGCGGCATGCACTGAAACGTCATGATGCAGAAGAAAGCAATCGAAATCATCCAAACAACGATCAGGTTGCCGTAGATGATCCAACGGTGGACTTTGTTGGGAGCGAGCCGGAGTAACAAGAGACAAATTGAGGTTCGGATCGCTAGCGTGATCGGAGAGTACAGGACTTCGCAGATGTACCAGGCTCGCAGAGAAACGACGGCTTGCTCAACCGTGAGTTCCGTGATGTGCTTCCCAGTAGCACCTTGGGTGACCCCGTGGAGAGCAACGCCTCCGTATACCGTGTAGCCAAGCTGTAACGATGAAGTCAGTCGAAGATCTGGCAGTAAGACGGCATTTTCTACTAACCATGGCGCCGAAAATGAGCCAGTCGTCCACAGCTACACGTTTGACAATGAAAACTTTGACATATGCTCTCGCCAGGACGAACAGTCCAGCTGCGAGGAGGAAGGCCAACTGAACAGCAAACAGCTGTATCCCCCGCTGTTGGATGTCATCGCGGCCTCGTGGGTAAAGTGAGCTGTCCATGTTGCAGAGTGAGGATAAAGATGTTTTGCTAGGCCACCGAACCCTTCACATGTACGGCGTCATGACAGCGGACGACAGACTCTTATAAGTTGGCCAGGCTTGCAAGGCCATGTCGAGCCACCCGTCTGTCAGGAAAAGGAATATCTTTCGTAGGGGCCCAGAGTAAGGAAAAAGAAATGCGCTCAGAGCGCTGCTTCTCCACGAGTGAACGATGGGCTCAAATGTACCTTTTCTGACATGACACACCACCTTTTGATTAAACACTCAAGCCAAATCGCGTTCTCCCATCTCAAGGTTGCGCCATTCGAACCCTTCTTCTAGAGCGAAATCTCGCTTGAGAAAACCTGTTAGAGTCCAAGTTCCCCGTTCCGATAACACACGCCTATCGGGAATAGCTTGTTCGAAGAGAACATTACTTTGGAAAACGTCTGTGTCAACTCTTCGGAAACAAAGACTTTGGCCCTGTCACATGGCTCGTTTAACAAGTACATCTATCTGCATGTCAATGAGGAGAAAGAGAAAGGATCGCGACTTGCAGCTATCTAGTAGAGACAACCGTGGGAGGGGCAGACGCATCCCATCGGCACACAGGGTTTGGCTAGGGAACATGTAGTGCCGGGGTCGCTCACAAAGACTGCACATACGCATGGGAGGAAACATCAGTCGACCAGGTACTCGACATTGTTATCTCCGTTCTTTCCGTGATTTTGAGTGGTTCATCTGCAAGTCGGATGCGTTTTGGAGTTGTGAACCCACAGTTGGAGAAAAGAAAACATCCAGAAAGTCGTACAGGTTTAGGTGGGACAAGAACAGTTCAGACGAACAGGAACCCATCCTGCCGGGCCAACGTACATAGATGAGCGCTTGCTCGGAAAATATGACAGATCATGAGCTGCAGCGATAATGTGACGGGAATTGGAGACGGGCTTAGCCAAACCGATTTGCGATCAAATCAATCACCAACATGCGCCTTGGTTTACCTCGAGGACTGTTCGAAGTTTCAGGGTAAACGCTTGTCCAAAACCCCGGTAAGACTATCGCTGGGACAAGATTTCTTGTCCGGCCGCGGATTTAATGCAGTAATATGGCTCACGTCTCGAACGTGAGCTCTCATCTCGAATACGGAGTCTGGGGTCCAACACTCCGGATCACGGTCGTACACTTGAAGTCAAAGGCTGGGAAATAGCGTCATTCCTTAGACCTGGCTTGGTGCCATAGGGTCCAAGACTGTCTTGGATGTCACGCAGGCTTGCAGACATCTATTGGCGAGAGGCCTGTGGCTAGATTCGCCAGTGTGTTCGCATTGGCCATTTGAATCAGTTAGGGAAAAGAAAGAAACGGTCTCGCTGCGAGCCGCATACCAGAAAAACTGACGCAGAACCACGCCACCCAGTTGTCGTTTGTGACAGGAGCTGTTACGCCTGCTTGTAACAGACACGATCCCGATGGCCACGCAGGTCGTGACAGATTAACATGGCCCGGGGACGATTTCATACTACGGTTCTGCTGCACACCTCGTTTCGCGAAATCTACCCGGAGAATGGTGGTGATTGTGCTTCGGCCTAATCTGGAGCCAACATGGGAAAAGCTGACAACGACCCTTGCTGGAAATTGCACTAGAGAATCTTTTTCTAGTGGCCAGGGCAACGACTCTGACGACGCCGACAGATTTACAAATCGTATGATGCCAGAGGAGTACAGTAAGCCAGCAACACGGACATGCATACTCGAACGAAGTAAGACGGGCGCAGTGGGTGGATGGTCGCGGACGATTATGCCATCTCAGTGCTTTTGGCCGTAGGGGGAACCACTCTTTAGCTCAGCCCTTCCCGCAGCGGGACCAACGTTCGTCGAGCCATGGAGGCGAGTCTGATCCATCTGCCACCGACCTAAGATTGCAAGTACGGTTATGGGCCCTGTGGGCGCAACGGGGAAGCAGGCCCAGATTGAGCCGGTGCAGCTTGACTGACCTGTCAGTTACGAAGCTCTGGGCGGGTAGACAGACAGGATCGGACTGTGGCCGCGCCGTACTCGGAACGTCTCGAGAAAGCTCGCGGCAGGCTTGAGGAGGACGAATCGTCGAGGTTTGAAGAGAAAAGAAAGTTGAAACCGGAGGAAGATGGAGGAGGTCCAGCGAAGACGCAGCAATCACTGGGGTGGCACACGCTCGGGGGCGCTGCCGGTGGCAGGGGGCCGTGGATAACTCGCCAATCGAGGAGGCCCCAGTGGGGTAGCAGGTGCCGGGCACAGTTGCAATGGCCCTGCTGGAGGCAGATCCCAAGAGCTACGTGCAATGCCGGATAGATGCCGCGGTGTCATTCAACTCGGGACGTTTTTGCTTGTCAATGTGAACAGAGTTGCAGTGACAGAACGAGCTGCAGCTAAGAGCCGGCCAAAGTATCCAGATGTAACTTCTTTGGGATCGGCCAGCCTTCGTGTCCCGTTGTGCGTATGCGAGACGCACAGGGCAGCAAAAATCAATTTGACCGGGTCTTCCCCAACTGACAGCTCAAGAAGAGAACAATGCGCATGTTCTCGCTCCTCTCGCCCGACGCTAAATGGACCACACTTGGGCAGTCGGGATCGTACATCTGCTCGCTAACGATGTCGAACGACAGATATGGCTTGCAGTGGCTTTCAGCTCGTTCCTTTTTCCTTGGCTTTGAGTACGAAAACTGATCGATTTGAAGACAGGATCGCGATTATCACGCTGCCGGATAGATTCGCTGAAATCGCTCGTCGAAAGTGACATACAGTATCACTTGTTGGCACCCTTGTAAGCACCCCTGTGACCCAGGACCCTCCAGCGCCAGCTTGTCAACGCGCGCGATTTGACAATCGTGTGCCAACTGCAATCGTTCTCCTTTCTTTTCTGTGCCTGGTCGGTCTGTCAACGCCAGTTTTCGGGAAAGGCTTGCCAGCCACTCGAGGCCGCCACGAGCACTGCATCAGCGTCTCACCCCATCTTGCTGCAGACTTGCAATCGCGAGGTCATGTCCAACAGTTTGTGGTGCCTCTGCGAGGGCGGTGGGGAACAGGACAATCAAAATAACCACAATCTCCGCTTTGATGACTGCGACATGCTTCGCTATCTGGTCGGGAAGCTCGTAGGCTCGCAAGAGGGCGCGTATGGAAATCAGCAGAAAATAGAGGGACACGGCGGCAAAAGTTGTATATCTAGCACCCGACCCTACGCTGCGATTACTCCGTCCATAGAGACGTAAGACTCTACCTCCCAAGGTTGCTCCGCGGCGAAAAAAAGAAAGTAAAGGGTGAATGGTCAGATGATGACGCTGCTTGCATGAGCATGGGCTAACTCCTTTGTCCAGGAGGAGGAGGGGCATAGCCAGCGGATATGATAAGACAAATGGAGACTGGAACTGCAATGTCGGAATGAGCAAGGAGTACTCCAGCGCAATAGAACCTTCTGCAGGGTATCATTCCGTTGAAGGTCCGCTAGCACAGCATTCTGCGTCGGCGCCGGCGCCGGACGCGGGGGTTGATCCACGAACGGGCCGGCGGTGAAGCGAAGCCCATTGTTTCCCGGGACGCACAGACCACCGAGCTGATGTCACCGGCCATTCTGTCCCGGTCAATGTTTAAGCATCATTATCATTACCTCGAAGCCGTAGTTGCGGCTCAAGTGGCTGGTCAGCTGCACAATTGTTCTTGAGGTTGGTGAACAGGAGACAATTGCCGAATTCAGATAGGTAGCACCGGCCGATGCACCACGGATTGTCCGGTACTATGTAGTTCGGCCAAGCACATGCAGCCGGGCGGTTATGTCCGGGCTGTCAGATGCAATGGATCGAATTGCTGAGGGCGATCAGTGAACCGAGAACCATGACTCCAGTATGACTCCCGTTTCTGAAAATTGGCCAATTATTGGCGTGTTCATGACGGAGAGAGGAAGCAGCGGCTGGGCCCAGACCGTGTGTAATGCTTCCTGCCATTGCGGTCACAATGACGTCGTTGATGAGGGAGGTGGGTAACCTGTCTCCCTACGTACCTTCTTTTGCTGCTCTTGACGTGTATGGACATGAGCTTCCTTTTCATCTTGGCTCCCATCTTAACAACCGTTTATTAAATACCCCTTTCGGCCCATCATTGAAGCAAAGCCAGACCTCTGTACCTTTTGCCATCCAAAGAAACCAAGCAAATCAGCACAGCAACATGACCGACAAAGGACAATTCGAAGAGGGTACGGCGTCCTCTGCCTCTCATCAATTGCCTCGTTACGACCGCATACTGACGAAGACTCCATAGGCTACCAGGTGCCCGTAACCGACCAGGACTTCCCAGGCAAGGAGGGAAAGCTGCCTGTCACCCCTCTGTTCGATCGAGTCCCTACTGCCGATGGCGGCTCAAAGCTTTACCAAGCCGCGGGAAAGCTTGAAGGGCTGAAGGCTGTCATCACTGGCGGCGATTCTGGCATCGGTCGCGCCACTGCGATTCTTTTCGCCATGGAAGGTGCCGACTCACTTATTGCGTACCTCCCGGACGAGGAGGACGACGCCCAGGAGACCAAGAAGCGTGTTGAGGATTACGGTCGCAAATGCCATCTTTTTGCGACTGACATCACCGACCGCGCCAATTGTCAAAAGATTGTTGACACAGCGCTGGAAAAGCTCGGCGGCATCGACATTCTTTTTAACAACGCGGCGTATCAGATGATGGTCGAAGACATTAAGGATTTGAAGGAGTACGTTTTGCGATCTTGACGGCTTCTCGGGTTTGGGTTCGCCACTAACACCACCGCAGGGAACAGTGGATTCACACTTTCAACACCAACATTCACCCCATCTTCTACCTGTCCAAGTACGCTCTCCCTCACATGAAGAAGGGCTCAACAATCATCAACAACGCGAGCATCAACGCGTACATAGGCCGCCCGGATCTTCTGGACTACACATCTACCAAGGGTGCCATCATCTCGTTTACCCGAGGATTGAGCAACCAATACTGCGACAAGGGCATCCGCGTCAACGCGGTTGCCCCCGGCCCGGTTTGGACACCGTTGATTCCTGCAACCATGAACGAGGAGGCTCAGAAGCAGTTCACCAGCCCCATCGGACGCCCGTCGCAACCTTCTGAGATTGCGACCTGCGTCGTGTTCCTCGCATCTACCGACAGCGCAAGCATCACGGGGCAGACTATTCACTGCAACGGGGGTGTTATTGTCAACGGTTAAGCTCAGTGTCGGGAATTTTTTAGCCGTTGGAGGCTTGTAACAGTAGTGACTAGCTGGTGCGACCAAGACAATGACGTATGACGAATGACAACGACGTTTACTCCCAAAGTTTTAAGTCTTATCGCTACTTCTTATTGACCCACTGCGACTCAGCCTATGGCCTTGATGAGATGATCTCAAGCTCTGTATGGCTCTCAAAAGTTCGAAGGACTGCGATGAGTGCCAATCCATGGTAAACATCGAATTAGCTGTCAAATAATGGATCGTCCAGCTTATGCGGATGATCAAATGGGTTCCAGACCAACCCGGTCGAACCTGACGGCAACGCTAAACCACAAGCGGCAGGGCAGCGTTGATGAAACAGGGGACTGGGATGAAACGAGGCCAACCACAGGCGGCCGACGACCTGCCACAGAGGGGCAGAGGAGAACGCGCTGAGTGTCGTGCATGGCTTGGATTCCTAGTGTGTAGTTCTGGCGCATGTCCGTCGATATTGAGGCGCATTTACTGCGGATTGACAAGCCGACCTCATTGGGTGAGCGGGGGAACACCTGCCTAGAAAACATGGACGCCAGCCCCTTTATCTTGTCTTGGGCGTTGACACGAGGTGTTTGTTTGGGGGCAAGACATATTTGGCGGGGAAACTTGGTCTACGCTATCCCGGTTGCCCATGCGCCATTGGGTTTGCCAAACAATGTCTGGGGAGAAGGTGGTGAAGTAGAACGCGAGTAACGATGTCGCGTATACCCCGTTTCGATGTATCGAAACCAATGAATTTGCTGCCGTGACTTAACAGCTACGGATATTAACATCGAGCCGCACAGCGCACTTGGTCAAGTTCATGAGATGACGAGTCGAGACATGCCAGGACTACGGAACTACCAGAACCTTGACGTCGTTCCAAGCCAAAGTCATGTCGCGGCAGCCCCTGCATGGAAGACAGCGGGACACGATGCACGCAAAGATCTCTGGGAAACTCTATTGCAGCGTTGTAGTACCGGAGCGGCCGCTGCCAAAGAACGAAGACGAGTGTCGCGTCGGCTTGAAGCAAACCAGTGTGTGCTCTGTTACGCCGGGAAATATTGGTAGGAACCTGACCCTTTGTCTAGAATCTCGTACCTGGAGAGGTGAGCGGCCAATGGAAAGCCACGTCGAGCTTGGGGGTGCTCGGCCTCCAGGGCTTGAAGTACCGTCTACTTTACGATGTCAGCCTGTCATTCTCCTGTTGCGCAGACACTCCGGGTATCCTAGGTACTCAGTACCGCGCAGCCATCCTAACAAGAAACGGCCCCTCCTCCAAAAGACGTGTCGCGCTTTCCCCTTCCCTCCTGCTCCCTGTCGCAGGCCCATCCCTTCATTTTCCCTCTCCCCCTTCCAGAACAACTCATCTGGTCTACTTGTTTTGGGCTGAGCCACCCACACATTCTCCATCTGTTGTTTTTCTTCTTCTTCTCCCCAACACCAAGTCAACTTTGCCCAATTGTCCATGTCTCTGCCTCTCCGGCCTGCTGAGCTTCCTCCTGTAACTGCTTGAACCCCTCGAGCCGTGCACATCAGCAGCCGTAAGGACTCCACCAACACCGAATAAACAAGCGACTGTTTTCGCATCGCATCTCGTCGCATTCTCAAGCTACTTTTCTCTTGGCTACGATGGCCGCCACGTACAAGCAGTTCCTATCTGCTCCCAACTCGTCGCTACTCGCGCCGAACGCGACGCTCTATTACATCACCACGACCACGACTTACAGTGGCCCTACCGAGATCATCAAGCATCTCAACACCCTGCGCAACCAGGTCAAGAAGAAGAAGGAGGAGATCCTGGATGTCGTCGAGGGTCGCGATGCCATCGCTGCGAGGTAGACACCTCCCTGGAGTTTGTCACCAGCGGAGGCGCCTATCTGCCTGGCCTCGACGACAACTTCCTTGCCGACCGAACCGTCTACCTCCCGATTGTGAGTACTGCCCTGCGCCTAGAATTCTCTTCGTTTGACCCAGCTAACGCCAATGGCATTGACAGATGCACGTCGTGAACTTCGACAGCGACGGCAAGATTGTGCAGATTAGGCAGACATGGGACCAGGGCGCCCTCCTCAAGCAGTGCGACATCATTGGAAGGTCGGGCCGCAACTGGCCTATTCGGGACAGCACCGAGCAAATCAAGCTGATCACCAAGGGCTTGAAGGCCACCGGCAAGGTCGAGACTGCCCCCGACACCAACGAGCTGATCAACCGATCCCGTGGCACCTCGACCAACGCGCTCCGAGACCCCCATGCCTCTCTCTCCTTGTTTGCGCCCAGAGAGCAACAGGCCGAAGAAAGTCCCCGGGCCGTCGTGTCACCTTATGCGGGTACCCGACCCCAGCAACGGTCTTTCACAGATATCCTGGGCAACAGCGAGCCTGAAGAGCCCGGATCCCCTAGCGTAGGGCGTGAGCGCGACGAGTCGCCCTCCAAGGCGGTTGCTCCCAAGAGTGGCGCTGGAAAGAACTTCCAGCCCAGTCGCTTGTTCGATGCTGACGAGGACGCCGACGTGCCTGACAGCCCCGAGCAGTACAAGTCTCCCGAAAAGTTCTACCGACCAAACCCCAAGAAGTACCAGCACTTTGATTTTGCCGATGGCTCGGACCCGCAAGACACTCCCAAGCCTGCCGAGGGTCGTCCCAAGGCCAGCAAGCATGACAGCAGCTGGTCTTTTGACGACTTCGTCACTCCGCAGAAGATCAAGCCCGGCAAGACGCTGCGAACCCAAGATGTTCGCCACTGGGACACCGACATCAACAATTCTTCGATCAAGGCGACACCGGTTGCGCGGGCAGCTCAGGTGAAGGGCCGCCGCGTCGCTGAAGCGCATTTCGACTTCGAAGACGACGGCCCGGCGGTCACACCCCGGCCGGCGGGACGGCCCAAGGGCACTGGACACAACACAGGCCTCCACCTGTACGAGAACAACCTGTACAGCGAAGACGGCAAGCCACTTCCCGCCGACTCCGATCGTGCCCTGGGCAACATCACGAACCTGAACCACCGTCACAAGGACTTCGACCCCCACTTCGCCATGACGGACGACTCGCCAAGCCAGACTGGTCAGCAGGGACGGCCCGCGGTCAGCGACTCGCGCAAGAAGGCGGTAACCCAGATGAACTCCAACTGGGACTCTTACGACCAGTCTCCTGCATCGCAGAAAGAGAACCGGCCCGAGTTACAGAAGGGTCCGGGCAGCGGTATCCACATCGCTGGAGACGGAATGGGCTCGAAGAAGACTAGGGACGACAAGGATGCCGAATCGCAAGGTATCCACATTGCCGGAGACGGCATGGGCGGCAAGAAGGGTGCCAACCGGAACTGGCTCTACGGCGATGTCGACGAGCCCGAGGAGCCTGCCAAGGCCATCCCGCCCAAGGGTTCGGGCATGACGGCAGCCCAGAAGAGCTTCTGGGACTTCTAAGCACGATTGCAGTAGACCGGCGCTCGTGGTACGTAGTGCCCCCAGCAGCGCCGGGCTTTTCTTCTTGATTGTTTTGTTACGACTACATGTCTTTGACACGCCGCCCACGAACCAGGGGACCGTTTTTTGTTGCTGCTAGACTTTATCTGTTCTTCCCATCCGTGAAATCACACTCGATCCGCCGTGGCATCGGTGCCGGCTCTGGGGAAGTCGACTTCTGTCTGGAAACGCCTGGATGTAAGAATGCTGTACCATCTCCCGCGGATGAGGCGGAGGGAGAGCGGTGTTGGAGTAGGGGCGGGAGGAGGGAAACGGAGACGAGAGCAAATAGGTTACTCTATCATTGTATTGTGTACAAAGCCCATGATATCCAACAGACCGAACACATTTCCATCTACTCCACTCGGCCGCGCCGTCTTGGTGTAAACGACGAGCGTCTGCGCAACGCAGCGCAGGCCCATCCGAGGAGCCCGGCTGTCTCGTGCTATGTCGAGAGGCACCCCGCCCAGGGGAGGAGGGAACGTTGAGGCGAGCGGCGAAGCGTGAGGGACGTCTCCTTGGTCGCGGGACCAACGAAACGCCCGCCGGCCCCTCCCGTGTCCCGAGCTTTCGGGCCCGAATCCCTCCCCTCCGGAGCCGCCTTTTCTCGCACATCCGTTCCCGGCTATCGTCTCGTCTCGTATGGGCCCCTTTAGAAACATGTAAAGAAAAAAAGTCTTTTCTTCTGCTGCTAGTAACGCATCCGTGTCTGGCCCACGGATCATCCGACATCCACAGCGGACGCCTAAGCCGTGATCCCACGCCCATGGATATTTCTAGAAGGCGCTTTTCGCGCCTCGTTTGCCCATGTAGACGCGAAGCAACGCGTAGCGAGGAGTGCTCCCCCTCGGCCTCCCAAACAGTGATGTACCTGAAAGATCCCCTTCGTATCCGAAGAACGCCACGCTAAACATCCCTCGCCCATCATGTCCCGAAAACAAAAACACCACACTCGTACAACCTGCGTCCTGTCCCGTGGGTGAGACCCGTGCCATTCCATTTCAACACAGAAACTTGTACACGCGCTTCCACCTCGGCCACGACCTCCGCTCCTCCTGCTCCTGCGCGACGAGGATGCCAAGGTTGAAGTCCCGACGACCCGTGTCGACGTCCATGTCCGCGATGCGGATGAAGACGGTGCGGAAGTAGAACTTGTGCACAACGTACATGATGGCGACGATGGGGAAGGCGGCGTAGCGCAGGAAAAAGTTGCGGGCGACGGACTCGGCCTCCCACTTCTCCCAGCCGACGGGGAAGGCGCCAACCCAGAACTGGGCGACGAGCACGAGGAGGTTCATCACGAGGCCGCACCAGGACCCGAGCACGCCGACCTGCGAGCGGAAGGCGAGCTCGTGCAGGCCGTGGCCCTTGCGGGCCCAGGCTTTCCGGAAGCGGATGTGGCAGAGGCAGATGGAGGCCCAAGTGAAGATGGACGAGAGGCCCGAGATGGCGAGGAGCCAGTCGAGGACCTGGTCCTGCTGCTTCAAGTCGGCGAGGTAGGAGATGAGGCCGACGACGGAGGCGAGGCCGATAGCGGTCAGCGGGCGGCCCTTGCGGTCGACGTAGGAGAGGAAGCGCGGGGCCTGGTGCTGGTCCGCGAGGGCGGCGAGGGTGCGGGAGGAGCCGAAGACGGCCGAGTTACCCACGGAGAGGACGGCGATGAGGATCACGGCGTTCATGACGGAGGGGAGGACGTCGATCTTGGCGTTCTCGATGGCGATGACGAAGGGCGACGCCGCGGCGTCGGCGGAGGAGGAGGCGCCGAGCAAGCGGGGCTCGTTGTAGGGCACCAGCAGGCCGATGAGGGTTAGGGCGACGACGTAGAAGAGGGTGATGCGCCAGAAGACCTGCTTGATGGCCGTGGGCAGGGACTTGCGCGGGTTCGCCGTCTCGGCTGCCGCGAGGCCGACCAGCTCGGTGCCCGCGAAGGCGAAGGCGGCGGTGACGAAGACGCTGCAGAGGCCTTTGAAGCCGTTGTGGAACGCGCCCGGCGTCTGCCAGTACTGGCCGCCGATGTAGCCGCTGTCCGGGGTCCCGCCGCAGTTGAGGACTATGCCCAGCAAGCTAACGTGGTGTTAGACGGGCGGTGACGGGTTGGGAGGCTGCCCGGGAGACTCACATGAAGCCGATGACCGCAATGATCTTGATGATGGAGAAGATGAACTCGGCCTCTCCGTATCCCTTGACGCCGAAGAGGTTTATGGCGATGATGCCGACGAGGAAGAAGGTGACGAATATGGCCTTGGTGATGCTCTTGTCCCAGTAGGTGATGGTTATGGAGGCGGCGATAATTTCGAGAGGAAGCACAATCAGCCACTGCAACGCATAGCTGTGCCGGTCGTTAGCTCACCCGACTCGGTCACGCGGCGACGGACGACGGATGGTACACTCACTTCCACCCCATGGCGAATCCCCACGACGGGTCCAGGAACCGCGTCGAGTAAGCAGAGAACGAACCGGCCACGGGGAAAGCAACAGCCAGCTCTCCCAGAGCCTGACAAGTACAGTACAGCATGGCGCCGACAAGCGAGAAGGCAATCAGCAGCGACGCCGGCCCGCCGACCTCGAGCGCCTGGCCAGACGCCACGAAAAGCCCCGTGCCGATGGACCCTCCGATGGCGATCATCTGCAGGTGCCTGCCCTTGAGCTTCCTGGACAACAGGGTGTTCGAGGTCTGCAGGTTCGCGAGGCGGATGTCGTAGTAGTGCACGCCGTTGAGTATGCGCTCGTGGCCGGGCTCGAGGTCCATGGACGAGTTGCTCTCTGGTCTGCCCCTGTGGCGGTGGCGGGAGTGGTGGCTGCTGTTGTCGGCCATCTGGCCCGGGTCGCGCTTGAAGCTCTCGAGGACCCGGGCGAAGACGCCCGGCGCGGGGCTCGGGTCGTAGACGGGTTCGCGCCGCATGCTGTAGCTGCTCCCGATGGTGAGGGAGTCTTCCTTGACCTTGATGGCGCTGAGTTCCACGTCTTCGTTGTACGGCGCCATCCCGCCGCGGTCGGGTTGCGGGGTGACGGCAGGTTTTGGGAGAGGAGCTCGTTGTTGACCGCTGGTCGCGCGGGGGTGTTTTTTTTGGTTTGGAGGAAGCGCCGGAGTATGTGGGTTTGGTATCGATTGCCGACGATCGACGTCAATCGTTCGCAAGCTGGAGAGAGCGGCGACCGTCTCGATCGTTTGGTCGAGATGCCACACTTTAGGCGTCGGTCGGCTCCGTGAAGGGCCGCATGCCTCTCGGTCAAGGATATCCGGTGTCGGGAAGGAAGATCGTCTGGCTGCGATAAGCAGACTGTGATCGCCTCGAAGTTGGGGGTCGTCTACGTCTAGTCGTCGTCGAGCCGTACGTCGTCGCTAGATGGGTTGTCGATGGCGTCTTTTTTCCGGGAACGAACGAATCTCCTCGTCCTTTGCAGAAGATACAGACGTTGCGGCGAACGATTGCCTTCTTACCAAAAGGGGTTGGGCGACTCGCCGTGGAGGGAGAGGCTTATCATGCTGGACCCCCGACCAGACCAGACCAGACCAGGTCGGCGGCGCAGTCTGCCGCATTGGCGGGTTGAAAAGTGACGGGATGGGATTGGGGTGCTCTATCTGGCGACAAGGATGTCCCGTCTGGCAACACCACCATCTTTTCTCTTCAATCCCCTTGAAGCGTCAGGTTGGCGACAGGACGAACGAGTCCCTACTGCCCCCCTCAAACAGGCAAAGACCGGGCTGGCTGGGCAGGACACTGGGCGAATGAGGGGAATGGGGGGCACCGTCGCCATGGCTGGGCCTCGAATCCTTTTGCACCCTGCACCACTGTCAAGCCACTGTCTCTCCCATTTTGCCCACCCAAAAGCGACAAATCCACTTCGCTATCTTTACCTCCCGCCCGCACGGAGTCGCAGTCGACGCAGGCATGTTCTCGTCCGGGGGTGCTTTGATGGGGCACCCCACTCGTGAGACTCGAGAGATCGAGACCATTGTTCACCTTCTTCTCAGGAACCTTTCCCAGCCCGGCATCTCACGTTTGCCTGTAGTTTCACCGTCAACAGTATCGCAACCGCAACGCGAAGAGAGCATGGTCCTGCAGACTGGACTCCTCAGACAAACAAACCGAATTGACTTTGGTGTACGCCGTAGCCATGGATCGCTGTCTGTGCTTAATGCCGCCGGTAAGTTTAGCAGGCAGGCGCGCAGGTCGAACGCCTGTCACTCCAAAGTCATCCCGTTTCCTGGGCGCCGAGGCAGCCCACGGTTGGCGAACAATCCAACATGCCATCCGTGCATGTTATTCGCCCTCTTGCTCCATGCTTATCTCTTGTGTCGGACCGAGCCTCCTTTCCTGTTGTATTATGCACAGCGTCCGCGAAGTAGAGACTCGACGAGGTGTTCAGGTGGTGCGTGTAAGTGCTGGTCATGCCTGCTTGGTACGCAGCAGGTGACGGCTTTAGCGGTTGATCGACTTGATCAATTCTCTCTGTTTCCGTTAATCTAGACACGCAGATCTAGCTTCCCAGAAAGCCTTCGATATCTCACGCACCTCCCTGAGCTTCGTCGTCACCCATCCTGACCGTCCTCACAACCCACGGAATCCCCCACAACCCCCCAAAAACCTGCAACGACGGCTCCATCCATTCCTGCTCTAACAACCCGTCGTCCACTGTCGCGACGTTTATGTTCACCACCTCGTCCCACCCCCCCGCCGGCTTATCCATGAAAGCGTACATCTCCTCCGTGATCCGGTAGGTCTTTCCGAAATGCACACCGCAACGCCCGCAAAACACCCGCGCGGCGTCCGGCGTGCACCCGGAGGCGTGGTAGGACCTGACCCACGTGTCCTTGCTCCCGGACCCGGGCCCGAACACCCCGGAAGCCGGACGAAACTCCGCCCCCCTCCTGTCGTCCGACTCCCCAGCCGACTCCCGCGGCGCCAGCGCAGAGTGCCCGCCCGTCCCGAGATCCTCTTTCTTCTCGGCCGACTTCAACGGGAGCGCGGAGACGGAGACCATGTACGCCGGGCACTGCACCTGCGCCGGCACGACGCTCCCGAAGCCGCGGCGGCAGCTGGAGCAGTGGCAGACGGCGACGGTGGGGAGGCGCCAGTCCTTCTGACCCTGGTCGGGCGGGAGGAAGAGATTAAGCTTCATGTGTGTGGGCGGCCGGTCCGCGAGAGCCGGCACCGAGATGCGGTAGCGGATGGCGCTGCAGTTGCAGCCGCCCGTGATCGTGAAGGCGTGGTCTGGTAGGGAAGGCATCTTTCGGCTTCGGAGGTGGACGACTCAGTGTTCAGGCTTGTGAGATGAAGTTCTAGTCCTTGAGGGTTAGAGCTGCAGAGTTGCGCAAGCAGTCAAAGCGTGTTTGGGCAAGTTCCAAAGCCGTCATCGACTCATAGCAAGCCAGCTTGGTTGTTTCTTTTATACCCTTTTGCCTTCACGGAAGAAGTGTGCGGGTCCGGACTTGGGAGTGTAACCTGAGTCCCACCGAAGCTGCGATCTGACGTGAGCCCGGAGACGTACACTGCCTTTGGAAGTAGGATACTCGATAGCTCGTAGGTTCTTGGTGTGCCTCGCAAACTAGGGGAGGACAGCGTTCTCTTTTGCCTCTTCAGTCTTTATGTTCTACCGTGCTTTCTCTAGCGACAACCGAGGATCTTTAGTTGTACGAGCAGCAAACAATCATTGGTCGCCAGCGTCGCCTCCGCAGTTCTACCTCATATGGATCGCTGTCCTTCACTGGCACGAGACCAAGAGCTGCAAAGCCAAGAACATAAAACCAGATGCCCGATTCATGCATTTGTTTCATGAGAACCTAGTCTACTTCCCACACAACGCCAGGCCGCGCACTTTGGCTTTGAACGCCTCCCAAGACACGGACATGCTACCTTATATAAACATACCCACCCCGACCATTCATTACAGGGAGAGCCTCCATCGATGATATCATGCTTGCTCGACAATGAGCTTTCCGTCGGCGTCTCTCGGCTTCCGCTTCCAGCCGGTGCTAAACAACTTGCCCATGTCGAAGCGAGGAAGCGGATGAGCTCGGTATTGAAAACGATCTTGTCCATGGGCAACAAGTCGTTGGGCGAGAACAGGAGATAAAAGTACTTCAGAGTTTCGGCCTAGATATACCCCGTTAGTCAGCATTGCTCGACGGCCACGACAGGTTCGACTCACCATCCAGAAGCTCTCTAGGTTGTCGCGGACGACGGGAGGGATCGTGTTGGCGTTGCTCAAGCTTGTAAAGCCGCCTCCGTCCTCAACCGCGGTGTAGTTGACGAAAGACTTGAACATCTCCCATCCCCATTCTCGGTATTTTTGATCGCCAGTGATTCTCCACATGTAAAACAAGCTCTCCACAGACTCGGGTCGCTGCAGGTTGTGGACATCGTTGGTATGGACCTCGAAATCCTGTCGCCACTTGGCGTGAGGGTCAGGGTCGAAATCCTTGGGCGGGTGGTGCGAGGCCGAAGCCGGCGCGGGAGGCTGTCGATGTTGAAGTAGGTGATTTCTCCAGCAAGACCAGTCGCCATCCACTTGTACATGCCCCAGCAGGTCTGCATGAGCTCGCGAGCAAGCTTCATGTCCTCATCCTTCTTCTTGGTCCATGTCGGCAGTCGTCTGGCCTCTGCCTCCGGGATACCTCCCGTGGCCCCCAGTGCAATCGTGCCGGGCATGAAGCACACGAGATGGTCCATTTTCGGGGACAGCTCGTTGTTCAAACCAGAAGGTCGCTCTCCGAGAACGGTGAAACCGGATGGCTTGCTGTAGGTGATCAGGTGCTTGCGCACGCCCTCGAGAGCTTCATCCCACATCTGTTCGTAGACGGGCTCCTGCTTGTTCGTCTGCAGGTACTGCTTGATCAGGTACTCATAGTACGAGTCACCGCGGGAGCCCAGGCGAATGTTGTCTCCCCTGAACTCTCCCGTCGTGGCATAGATGTAGATGGGAACAAGTCCGTCCTTGGCGCCGTTGTCGTCGACAACGTTCATGACCCTCTCGACCTTGTCCCAAAAGTCCTTTTCGCCGGTGAGCTTAGCCAAGTACTTGAACTCGAGCTGCAAAGTCGTTGTCTCGGCAGTCGACGAAGCTCCTCCGTCGGCGTGGGAGACAATACCCTTGTACTGGGCCAAGTTGACGCTGGCGTAGGGGACTCCAGACGGCGAATCGAAGGCGCTCATCAGGCGATCGGCCAGATCTTTTGCCTTTTCCAAGTACAAATCCTCGCCTGGCGCACCCGGGTCGTCGTCCTTTATCGGTGCCAATTCAGGAAACTCGGTCGACAGGTAGTGCGCAGAGAGAAGGCCGCCGAGCATCCTGATGGTCGTTTCGAATGTGTTGACGTCTTGATCCTGATCCCACGTCAAGTCGGCGGCAAGCCATTGCCTCGCGTGGCTCAGGCGTGATGTCAAGTTCATCAGTATCATGGTATCGAGCGAGTCGATGATGATCCAGCCGAGGCCCTTGGGGGCCATTTGTCGTCCCGTCTTCGCAATGGGGTGGTACTCGTCGTAGCCTGTTCGTAGACATGGTTGTCAGCTTTCCAACTTCGCGATCTGTGGTTTCGTTCCTAGGGCTAACTTTACCCCATGCGTAGCGCTCGTAGGCGTCCCAGCTGAGCTCGAAGGCCTCCACCACTCTCTCCCGCCTCTTGAGCCAATCCACCTTTTTGCCTGTGGGCTCGGAAGCACCCAGCCAGCCCGTCCATGTCGATGCCGACTCTCGGGCCCTGGAGCCTTCGGAGAAGAAGCCGAAGAACCAGAGACCCGAGAAGAAGAACAGAAGGGTGACCAGGATTGATCGTTTCCTCCGCCAAAGAGGACGAAACCTCCGGCTCGCGTGGTGGGTGTAGGGCTTGTCTTTGTACATGGGCAGCTGGCCCCTTGTGCCGAGGAGGTCCTCGACTCGTCCTTGCACGCCGTGGAAGATACCGGAGTTCCCTCCACGGCCCGATCGGCTGTTTACAGTAGAGGCGCCCCAGTAGCGATCTTCGAGTACTCGTTGCGGGTTACTAAAGGAGGGAACATTCTTGGGCACGTTGAAAGCCATGTCGTTCAGGGCAGTGGCTCCAGCGTCGACCGCCTTTTCTTTGATGTTTTGTGCAGCTCGGGAAGCCGTCACTTTAAAAACGTTGAAGGCTGTGTTCCGGTGTAGGTTGAAAGGGTCGCGAACATTCATATTACGCTCTAAGCATTGTCGCAGTGTGGGCACTGGCGGTTTCGCACAAACAACGGCAGGACGAACAGGTTGCAAATAAATCAAAAGCGACCGTGGAGGGGGGCGAAGTTGCAGTGTTCAAGACCCGACAACGAAGCAACAAGAATGGCGGTTGTTGCAACAGCGGGATGTAGAGAAAAAGAGAGACAGCAACGGAGGCTGAGACAAAACCGCATGCGAATCTCGATGATGTGGACTTTCCGAATTAACTGGAGCGAGCTGCCAAAGACGCCTCGTTGCCGCGGAGGCATCGACCTCCCCGTGGATTAGTGACCACTTTACCCGCCAACCCGCTGCCTTTCCTTGCGCGCACCCACCATCGGGCCCTTCGGAGTAGTGGGAGGAAAGGCCGGCACGCTGAGCTGGCTTGGCCTTGGCTGGTGCCAATAGAACCAACCACCCCTGGACGCTGAGAAAAGGACACCTTTAAGCTAACCGTAGACGCGACCGGCCTCATTAATCGCGGCGGGAAGTGGATGGGATCCCTGGGAAACACGCCGCCACGATTGGCAACGTTGTGTTCTCTTTCTGCCCGGCGCAAATACATGCCGATCCTGCCGACGCCGAGAGCGCATGGCGGACACTTTGTCAGCTCGTCACAACCTTACCTCATCTGTTGGCACCCGCACTTTTAGTCGCTTTGTGACACCGGTGCTCGGCTAAGTGGGGCATGGGAGGGCACGAGGTCGGCGAGCATCCGAGCATCTCCAAGGAACGGGCACCGTCCGGAAAACCAAGGTTCGCCGCATCAAGACCTCCGAGATTGACGCGGTGCAACATCCGGAGCGGTCTCTAAAGCCCAAGGTCGACAGGCACGTATCGCAAAAAATTACCGACCACACACCGTTGCCGAAGAATTGTTTGGAATGAGGCGAGAGCGTCGCTTTCAAAATTAACGCACCGACATTTCTGCCAGGTATAGATAGCAGTTATTGACTACGAGCCTCGCCGATATCTGGACCTTGGCTTGAAGACGAGATCGTTTCTAACGCAACCACTACACGCAATCTCCTCGACAACATGTCATTCAAAGACTTCCCCTTCTTGACCCCGGACGAGTTTTCCGAGGTGTGTCATCACTTCGATAGTCAATATTGCCGCGCAACTCTAGGCCCTTTACGACAACGGTGGAGGTTGAGAGTATGCACGGCACTCGACACATCATTTGCCTCGGGCGTCGAGTATACGACATACTTGCAAATCATCCGGCCCCTCGAGGCTACGCTGGACTACGGAGACCTCTCCTCGGTTTTGGACAAGTTTTCGTTCGTAGAAGGCAGCCCAGGAAGAGACGAGCTTGGGCTGGACGATGAGGCTATGATTGATGCCGAGGAGTCTGACGAGGTAATTTCGTCAAGCGTATCTTTCTATGGCCAGCTGCCTGACCTCGTGGCACGTTAGGCTGTCCTCTCCAAGCCCCGCGTACCAGACTCCGGACACGTCGTCTATGAAGTGCACCTGCATCCCACATATCGGATGCCATGTTTGTGGTTTACATTACACGGGCTGCCGGCTGACGAGCCAGCCTTTAATCTCGACACCGTCTTCCGACGGCTGGTGCCCGATCAGTTCAAAGCTGCCCTGCGGAGGACAGGTGGCATCGGAGGAATCTCCGGCGACGTGAGTGCCCATCAGCTGTGAACCGGTCAATTACAACTTCTGAAAGAGACCATCTGTAGGTCTGTACTAACACATAAGGTTGCAGCATCACCCCCTCACGGGACTACCCTCATTCTTCATCCACCCATGCCTTCTCGGAGACGCCATGTCGGGGTTCAACTGCTCCAAAGAGCAGTATATGATGTTATGGCTCGGCCTGGTTGGAGGATGTGTCGGGCTCTGGGTGCCTAAAGAGATGGCCATGGATTCGACCGGCTGAAGCACGCCGCCCTCGCCCTCCCGTCATCTCGCCCTGGTTGAACTAGCTCGCAAGACCTCGAAGAAATCAGTCGTCGTCGCTGTCCTCTTCCATGGCGACGTCACTGTCCTCATCTTCTTCCTCATCTCTCGTCCGCTTCTGGCCCCTCGCGTCAGATGCCTGCGCGTCACTCATGGGCTGGTCACCGCCGACCGAGGGCTTCGCTGCGGCGGTTCCCGGCGCGGCGCCTGATGCAGCACCTGGCGCTGGGGCGTTGAAGACGAGCTTCTGGAGATCCGTCACTTCGGTGCTGGAGGCTCCTGCCGTGGAGTTTGGCATCTTGAACGTGCGGTCCAGCTTGGCAACGAAGTCGGACTTTGACTTGGCGTACTGGATAGTCTGTTCATCAGTTGGTCAGCAATCGCAAGTCGGAGTCTAATAGTCTTCAAAAAACATACTAAGGGGCGGCCAAGGAACTCGAAGCCTTCGAGAGAGCGCATGGCTTGGGTTGCTGTTTGTACATCGCGGAAGGTGATATGCGCTTGTCCTCGCATCTTCATCGTCTTCATGGCAACGATATCGAGAACAGGGCCGTACGTCGAAAACAACAGGTATAGCTCGGTTCGCAGGTCTTGCTTCTGGATCTTGTTGGACGGAAGGTTCGTGACATAGATTCTATAGACATTAGCGAATGCCTTAGATGTTCGACAGCTTCTACTCACGTCTGGTTCGGAGGAATCGTCGTGACTTTAGCAGGTAGTGATGCGCTAGGCGCAAGGCCGCGAGGAGGAGCGGTTGCTGCCATTGTGCAATTCGGGCGCAAGAAGCGTTAAAAGCGAAAGTTCTGAGTGTGATATCGGACTCTACGAAGTTTACTCGGGGTCGGGGTGGTCTCGAGGTGGCACGCCGCGTCTCTATTGTTGTACAATCGTCGCGGTCTGAATTTTTGTATTGAATGTCCGGCCACCGCAGTTTAGTTGGCTGAACGCCTTCGGGGAGCTTCATCGCTAGCGCCGCGCTCTGTGCACTGAGGGGACGCCCCAGGGTGTGGCCTTAATGCCTTAAAATGCACAAGCGGTGCCAACTGCCCTGCTGCCCTGTTGAGGCACCACTACGTAAGTCAGCACTCCATCTGCCCCACCAAGGTGCACCTCCCAGGCGGTACGCAGTAATGTATGCTATGCATGCATCTTACGTATGTACTGCCTGGGGGAGGTACCTTACCTTGCTTGGACGAGGTCACCCAATATCTCCTAGCACTGCCCCAAGAGTCGCAGCTGCGTCTGCCAACATCTACAACACCTCCCTATACGTTTCCTCTCCTAACAACCCCGACTCAAACGAAAACGTGATAGTAGAGAGCTATACTCCTATCACAGAGCAATCCCTCATCATGGCGGCCCCCCAGGTTCACCACCTCTTCCACGCTCCTATCGCGGACCACTCGTTCTCTGCAGACCGTCAGACGCTGGCGATCGCTCGCGACTCGACGATTGAGTTGTATGGGCAGGCTGGCAGCGCCTTCAAGCTCAAGGACGAGCTCAAGGGACACGACAAAACCGTCACGAGTGTCGATATCGCTCCCAACAGCGGCCGAATCGTCTCTTGCTCCCAAGGTACGTCAATGCGCGCAGCCAATGTCTCTGCGGATTCGGGCTGAGAACAGTACCTGACTTTCGTAATAGACCGAAATGCTCTCGTCTGGGAGCCCTCGCCGACTGGATACAAGCCCACTCTCGTCCTTCTCCGCATTAGCCGCGCCGCGACTTTTGTGCGATGGTCTCCCTCGGAAACCAAGTTCGCTGTCGGCTCGGGTGATCGTGTCATTGCCGTTTGTTACTTCGAAGAGGAGAACGACTGGTGGGTGTCGAAGCACCTGAAGAAGCCTATCCGAAGCACCATAACGTCTGTCGCATGGCACCCTAATTCCGTTCTCCTCGCTGCCGGATCGACCGATGCCCATGCCAGAGTTCTTTCCAGCTTCATCAAGGGCGTCGACGCCCGCCCCGAGCCGACCGCTTGGGGTGAACGCTTGCCGTTCAACACCGTCTGCGGAGAGTACCTGAACAACTCTGCTGGTTGGGTGCACTCCGTTTCCTTCTCGCCTAGCGGAAATGCTTTGGCCTTTGCTGCCCACGACAGCAGCATCACCGTCGTATACCCCAGTGCCCCTGAGCAGCCTCCTCGGGCGGTTGTCACCATTACCACCCAGCTTTTGCCCTTCATGAGCCTTCTCTGGAGCTCGGAAGATGAGATTATTGCCGCAGGTTACGACTGCGAAGCTTTCCGATTCAAGGGTGGCGAAGACGGCTGGAGCCTGACAGGCACTCTTGAGTCCAAGGGCCGCCCAGGCCTCAGCGACGCCCGTGAAGAGTCTGCCCTGAACATGTTCAGGCAGATGGATCTTAAGGGCAAGGCCAAGGATGACACTCAGCTCAAGACGATCCACCAGAACACCGTTACTACGCTTCGTACCTATGAGTCGTCCGGCGACAACATGACAAAATTCTCTTGTGAGCCTCTCAACCTTTATGATACTAACGTTCAAAGCTGACTAGAGATGAAGCAAGCGGCGTTGACGGAAGAATCGTCATTTGGAGTACCTAGACTACTTTTCATAGCAAGCTTTCAATGGAATACCACAATGTCTCATGTATTCATTTCTTGGCCGAATCTCTAACTCATCAGCGTTAAACACACTAGCTTCTCGGCGATGCTTTCTCTGTAGAAGTTGGGCGAACGCTCCTGGCAGCTGACCATCGATTCATGTACATATAGCTCGTCCACGGTATACTGGTCCCATGCCGCGCTCCTTACACCAACTACCGCCTCGCCAGGCTCTACGTTAAGATCGAGCACCCTGACTCTCACTACTCCCCTTGTGGGTTCAGTTACGATCTTCCTGTCAGAAAATGACACTGCTACCAATTCCACGGACAGGCCATCGAGCGAATCTCCTCCACCCGCACTGAGACCTTCTCTTACGCAAGTGCCTTCCAACCGTGTGCAGGCATGGCCTGACGCTGCGATACGGACCTCCTATGCCGACTCTTTACGCTGATGGTCGTCACGTCCCAATTTCAGAAGCATCGGCTGTCGAACAAAATATTAACGCCTCGAGCGAGACGGAGGTCAGTCCCATGGACATCGAGACGGTCCTTGAAACATGGGGAATGGGACGATGGGCGTCAATGATGGTCGTGTCAGGAAGACCTTCCGACTGGATGCAAGGTCTTTGGGACGTTGGCGGCGATCGCTCACGACCGCACCTGTACAAACGACAACCCGAGAGCTCAGACTGCAGATGTGGACGACGTCTCATCGTCGCAAAGTACTGCAAACCTTTCATTTGAGGCAAGGGTCCATCGTATCCACAGCATTTGTCTTCAAGCAACGCGGAAGTATCTCGAAGAACGGCACGTGAACCTGCGGATGCGAATAGCGTCAAACTCGATACATTGTTTCGCTATGCGTCACCACGCTCCGAGAGCTTCGTTTCGCTTTGCTCCCTACAGTAACGCTCAACAAAGCTTCGGCAATCCTTCCGCAGCTTATGGAGCATCGGCCGGGGTTGCGGAGTCGTCCACTGACTTCCTGTTGGCCAACATCGGTCAAATTTACGATGGACTTTGGGCGCAGGCTCAAAAAGACAGACTCCATGTCCAGGGACGGAAAAGGCGGCCGTGGGGACCATGATGCACTTGCTGGATTGGAGCGAGACGATTGCGAACACCCCAGGAAGCTAGATAAACATGCGTCAGGGTTTTACGCATGAGAGGAATCTGTGTGCATAGTTGGGTGGCCTATGCGAGAGAGTCGTGATTGAGCAGTTGGGGCTGGGATTGCAGACTCATGTTGGTTTGTGTTCTGATATTGGTGTTTAGCTCTGGGCTATGTACGTGAGCTTTGACCCTATCGAGGGCGGCGGGGCCAAGGTGTTTATCTGGAGGTCTCGTTGATACTGCTGGGCTGATGAATTTCTTCAATAGAGAAATCCGCTAACAGGTCGTTACACGATTTTAGAGGCTTGTGTATTGGACTTGACTTACTTGAACAAACGGCCGACAAGGCCCTATCATTAACCTACCACGCGAGCGTTCGAAAATGAGAAAGAGTCTTGACGAACGCACCTCTGCTCGTTGCTTATCGGATGGGATTACAAGCCCGGCATTTTTGTAACCGGGGTGCCTGTACCTCCCCTCGAAATATAAAGGATTGATGGTGCGTTGCGAAGCGATAAAACTGCGCATGACTGCAACTCTCCTCCTGTCACAACTATTGCGCCACCCTATGTATGACATGTAAACGAGGGAGACAGACGTTGAACTAGGACCAGTGCAAGTCGGTCCACCTTTCTATAACCTCGAGTGCCTTTCAGGTATATCGGTGGGCGTGCAATAGGGTCAAAGTTGTTGGCAAATGCAGCTAGGCGACCTAGCAACCTAGAGATTGACACTGCTAGCAAAGAAGGCGCCCTTATCCCTGCGACTACTCAAGTCTCCTCAACCCAAACACCGTCCCGCTGATCTAACCAACCCCACCATGCGAACACCACTGACCTCCACTCCGGTCAGGCACTACGTAAGTTTGGACCTCCCAGCTCCCGACTGGGTGCCGCGCGCCGTGCTTTGATCAACTACTTCCTTTCAACACCAACACCACAACCGCGTTGTGCTGTCGCTCCTTTTCTGAGGAAACGTCACGGTTATTGCCCGTGAAGCTCCCACTGGCGCACTCTTGTGGTAAGCCTTTTTTTATGGTGCTCCCTCTACGTCTTTCCTGCTCCATATTCCTACCACAAATCAAGCTGTTTACCCAGTCTATCTATATTGCAGGTCCAGATTACTCACCGCACATAGACGACCCGCCACTATTTGCCTGAAAGACCCCGCCAGAGCTCTGCGCGCTACGTTGCTTGCGCATCACCGATTACCGACAACCTCCTCCACACCTTATACACCTACAAGCCCGCACCTGCCTCTTTTCTTGCCGAAAGCCACCCGATATTCCGAACCAAAGGCACTCAAATAGCCATGACCGAGCCGTCATAATGGAACCCGCCATGTCAACTCAAGAGCGCCAGCTCTGCGAGTTCCTCAGAGAGCTTCCTGCAAGATGGAACTACGAATACGACGACCAAGCACACCATGACTTGCTCGAAAGCCTCTTTTGGTCATTGGCAGGAGGAGAGCGCTACATGCCCCTCTTCTTCCCCTCCGGTCGACCTTCCCACAACCACAAGCTCCACGATGCCCAGGGCGCAGTCGAAGGCGCCGAGTACACCGAAGCGGCCAGAGGCAAGCGATGCGGTCACATTTTCAAACCAGGAGAAGCTCCTACTCCTGCAGAACCTGCAGCACAGACGACACTTGCGTGCTGTGCATGCGATGCTTCGACTCGACCGACCACGCCGGCCACATGGTCCGCATCAGCATTTCAGTCGGCAATAGTGGTTGCTGCGACTGTGGCGATGATGAGGCGTGGCGACTCCCCATGTTCTGCACGATCCACTCCGAGACGAACCCGGAAAAGGGCGAGGGGAAGGGGAAGGAAGCGGCTGGCCTGCCCGAGGACCTGGTTCAGAACATGCAGATGACGATTGGCCGTGTCTTCGACTACATCTGCGACGTCATATCGTGCTCGCCAGAGCAGCTGCGCCAGGGCAAGACGGCAGACTCGATTCAAGCCGACGAGGAGCTCTCGCGCCTGTCTCCAGACGTATACGGAGAAGGACCTTCCGGGCATCCTGAGTACGCGCTGGTCCTCTGGAACGATGAGAAGCACACGATGGAGGATGTGCAGAACCAGATCGCGCGGGCTTGCAGGACAACGGAGGCCCAGGCTTTGCAACGCGCCACGGAGACGGACCTCATCGGCCGCAGCATTCTGAAAAGGCTCGATGACCTGGATGCCCTTCTTGAGATGGCCACCAAGTTGGAGCATATCAAGATCACTGTCACCATCAGGTCGTCGCGTGACACGTTCCGCGAGCAGATGTGCGGGGCTATGATTGAATGGCTCAGCGACATTGCTGGATGCAGCGTCGGATCAGATCATTCGATTCTGCGGAACATCGTCTGCCAGGAAATGATGAAGCCCTGGCGGAAGGGCAGTCCCGGCAGTCATGCCATAGTAGGCAAGGACGGCATTTACGACGAAGAGAGGTTCCTGAGAAACCTCGAGCAATCTCAGTCCTTCACCCAACATGTCCTACTGCAGATGCAGCGCATTGCCGCTCAACAGCAAGCCCGGGCTCTTGATAGCGACGATGAAGACATCGACATGGGCAGGGGCAACGGCACTCCGGACAGTGACGCTGGGGATGATGATGATGAAGACGATGACATGGATGACGACGACATCATGATGGTCGATGTGCGAGCCGATGGGCCCGGTGACATCGGCCTCGAGTGGCGCGGCAACGATCAGGCTTTGGAAGAAGATGAAGCTACAATGGCTGGTTACCCACCCCCGCCCCCGCCGCCCGCGGCTGCTCGGCGGACCGCCAGAGACCGAGACCTGACGCCCTCCGATTCCGACACGGCTGAACCGCTGATTGCTCCTGCCATCTATGCCAAGGCCAACCTGGAAATCCCGAAAACGCCTGGCCAGGGTGAAAAGGCGCCCTCGCCGAAGCCGGGTAGGTACTGGCTCGAGACTCCTCCAGGTTATATGAACCGGGAGAACGTTCCTCCTGCAGAAGATGTCTTCCAAAGGGTTCGGCTCGATTGGCTCATTCTTTTCGACCTCCGCATGTGGAAGAAGGTCCGCAACGACCTCCGCTCTCTCTACATTTCAACTGTTGTTTCGATACCCGAGTTCAAGCGCATTCTAGGTCTTCGGTTTGCCGGACTGTACACAACCTTGGCTCAGCTCTACTTGATTGGGGACCGAGAGCCAGATCACTCCATCATCAACCTGTCATTGCAAATGCTCACGACGCCGTCGATCACCGCAGAGATTGTTGAACGCGGCAACTTCATGACGAGCCTGCTCGCCATCTTCTACACCTTCCTTACCACGAGACAAGTGGGATACCCGTGGGATGTCTCGTCGAACGCAGTCCTTGCTTTCGATTCCGGCTCGGTGACAAACCGACGCATGTACCACTTCTATTTGGACTTGAAATACCTCTTCGGCTCGCCACAAGTCCAGGAAAAGCTTCGCACCGAAGAACGGTACCTCTTGCAATTCCTTGACCTCGTCAAGTTGCACCAGGGCATCGGACCGAATGTCCGCGCTGTTGGAGAACACGTTGAATACGAAACGGATAGCTGGATAACGGCTTCGCTCGTAACACGTGAAATCAACAGACTTGCTCGACAGCTTGCCGACGCGTACCGAAATGTACCGGATAACGAGGCTCACTTCGTCGCTCAGGCGATCAGATTGACAGCCAAGGCCGTCATTCTTCATTCCGTTGGCGCCGAACGCCACCGGTTTAAACAGGCTGAGATCAAAGAAGAGATCAAGTTCAAGACTCTAGGCGATTTCGAGTTCGACAACGAGTCAGCACGGTACGACGTGGTCAAGTTCACAGTCGAGGAAGACCCCATCAGCTTCCACCATGCTCTTCACTACACCCTTTCCTGGTTGGTTGAGTGCGGAAAGTCTCTCCCTGCGTCAAGCATGCGAGCCCTCTTGAGCTTCACCACCCAAGACTTGCGGCTCCCCCCGCGCTCAATGGGTCGCAAGGTCTTGCCGAGACGGGACAACTCTCCAGAAGACAATCTCATGGCTGCGTTCGACTATCCGCTGAGGGTCTGTGCTTGGTTGGCGCAGATCAAGGCGAACATGTGGGTTCGCAACGGCATCAGTCTACGCCACCAGGCGGCGACGTACCGTGGAGTCAGCCAAAGAGACGTTTCCCATCATCGAGATATATTCCTTCTTCAGACCGCCATGGTCATATCCGATCCCAGCCGCGTCCTTGCGTCCGTAATTGATCGATTCGGTATGGAGAAGTGGGTCAAGGGGTTCTTCGAGCAGAAGTCTGCTGCGCAGGATGATGCGCAGCATCTAGACGTGGTTGAGGATATGATCCACCTCCTCATCGTTCTTTTGAGCGATCGCACCTCGCTGATTGCCCTCGAGGACGAGCCCAACGCCAACGTTCTTGCCATCCGCCGCGACCTCACCCATATCCTGTGCTTCAAGCCTCTCTCATTCAATGAAATCAGCAACAAGTTGCCCGAAAAATGGCAGGAACAGGAGGACTTCCACCGTGTTCTCGACGAGATGGCGTCGTTTAAACCCCCCGAGGGCGTATCGGACGTCGGCACTTTTGAGCTGCGGCCCGAGTTTGTTGAGCACATCGACCCTTACATCGCCCACTACAACAAGAACCAGCGAGAGGAATCCGAGTTGGCCTACCGCAAGAAGATGGCCATCAAGACTGGGAAACCAGTAGAGGAGATTGTATACGAGCCCAAGCTTCGGCCGATTCCCTCTGGGCTCTTCAAGGATCTGGCTTCGTTCACCAGCACCGGCATGTTTGCTCAGATCATCTACTACTCCCTGCTATATCCGCTGGTCGCCGTCAGACTCACGCCAAGCGTGCCTTCGACTCGGATCGAGACCTTCCTCCAGGTCGTACTCCACCTCATCCTGATTGCCATCTCCGAGGACAAGGCGGACGAGAGCGACATGACGGAGGAGTCGCTCAAGTCGTTCGTCTTCATCGCGCTGACACGAACCGCTCGAAGCAACTTCATGCAAGAAGCGCCCAACGCGAAGACGATCGTTGCGTTGCTGGACATGATGTCTACCAAGGAAGAGTTCAAGGCATGCCATCCAAAGATTGGTCTCATCCTCAAGAGAATGCGACAAAAGCGGCCGCGCAACTTCGAGAATGCCTACGTGCGGCTTGGCGTCTCGGTCGACCGCATTGACACTGCCTCTCCAGCGAATAACTCTGCAGAGGAGGAGCGCGAACGCAAGAAGAAGGCGGCGTTGAGCCGACAAGCAAAGGTTATGGCTCAATTCCAACAACAGCAGAAGAGTTTCTTGGAGAACCAGGGCAACATCGATTGGGGCTCGGACCTCGAGGACGAGGAAGAGGCGGAACAAACCGCTGACCGTAAGAACAACTGGAAGTATCCCACCGGCACTTGCATCCTATGCCAGGAGGATACGGACGATCGTCGCCTCTACGGAACGTTTGCCCTCTTCAACGAGAGTAATATACTTCGACAGACTGATCTGCAGGACCCCGACTTCGTGCGGGAAGCCTTCCACACGCCCTCGAGCCTGGATCGATCCGCAGAGGACATTCGACCCTTTGGAGTCGCCCACGAGAACCGACAGGAAGTCACAAAGGTCAACGCCAAGGGCGAAAAGTTTGTTGCGGAGCGCCAGACGATAGGGAAAGGGTTTCCGTCGAACCTTTCGCGCCCCGGGCCTGTCTCGACCGGCTGTGGCCACATGATGCATTACAGCTGTTTCGAGATGTACTTCGACGCGACCAACCGGCGGCACCATCATCAGATCGCAAGACATCACCCGGAGAACCTCCGAAGACAAGAGTTCGTCTGCCCGCTGTGCAAGGCTCTCGGAAACGCTTTCTTACCCATCATCTGGAAGGGGCAAGAGGAATGTTTCCCTGGCCCCCTCCAGTCCCAGCGCATCTTTGCAGATTTCCTTGATACGCAGATGCGATCGGGCCACTATATTCTCGGGGCGAACCGTCCGCCTGACGAGGTTCAGTCGTCGTTTGCCAGCTACACGGCAGGGCAAGTGACCAGCTCACTGGCGGAGAAGGCGCCTCAGCTGTTGGAAGAGGCCTGGACGGCCGATGAGTCGGGTCCCGACTCCGTGGTGGCCAACACGCCTCTGACCTCGCTATTTCCTACAGCCAGCACGCCAATTACCAACCGCCGGTCTGTACAGAGCGATGGCTCTACCCTCATGGGCGAGCTGGCCAAGGTGTACCGTCGTCTGCGCGATACTGTGCGGTCTAACGGCTTTAAGACTCGCCATGATAGACGCAACATCGAATTGCGGGAGAGGAACGAGCTTTGTCACAGCGATATCTTGTCTAAGCTGGTCGGCTACTCGATTTCGGCTGCGGAAATCCAACAGCGCGGCACCGAGGCCCAATACGGCATGACGCTCTTGGAAAAGATTCCTGAGCAGAGCTTGACGCATCTTCGCATCTTAGCCGAGACGGCCACCGCATACAGAGCTATCGGCGGTCTCAAGGCTGGCGGCGACAACTGGATCGACGAAGAGTTCCGATTGGACAGCGAGCGGCAACACGTCCAGCTCTTCGTTTCTCAATATTTCGGACAAGAGACCGAGCATGTCAGGCGACCTGTCGACGTCTACCCGCCCTTGCTCAGCGAGGATGCCTTCATCTTCTTTGCGGAATGCGTCTTCGGCGTGGTTCCCGCGCAAAATTTCGACGTCACTCACATCTTGAGATTGTGCTATCTCGCAGAAATCGTCAAGGTCGTCTACCACATGGGGCGCAACATCCCCGTGTCTACCTGGGTCAGCCACCTCCTCAACAGGGAGACGCAGGACCCTGCGTTGAAGAATTTTGCCGAGTTTTGCCTTGCGATCACGAAGGTTGGCATGGAAATCAACGTGTCCCACCACGAGATGCCGGCAGATCTCGGCGACAACCGCGGATTCGGCCAGCCGGAGCTGGATAACCTAGAGGGTTACTACACCTTCGTGAAGAAGTACGCCTTGACTTTCCTCAGGAAGAGCGTCATTCTTCTCTATGTCAAGTACGGTGTGGACTTCAACAGTCACGTCTCCCCTCAGCCAGACGCAGATGAACTGGACCGCCTCACCGACGTCCTCCGGGTTCCGACCTTTGACGAGATGTGCGCCGCGGTCACCGACCATGGTCCCACCTGCGGCTGGCCAGCCTCGACCACAAGTCTGGTTAGTGGTTGGATCCGACACCAGATCATGTGGCCCGGTGACAACATGGACAAGCTTCCTCGGTCTGCGCTCGTCAGCCATCCGGGCATCTTCGAACTGGTGGGATTGCCGAAGAACTACGACGCACTCATTGAAGAAGCTACTCGACGAAAGTGTCCGACGACGGGCAAGGACGTCTCGGATCCCATGATTTGCCTGCTCTGCGGAGACGTCTTCTGCGGCCAGGCCGTCTGCTGTCTCAAGGAGGAGACGTCGCCTGGCGACCGCGAGCCCCAAAGGATCGGCGGCTCGCAGCAGCACATGCGAAAGTAAGTTTGAAACGAATGCAACCGGTCCCTCTGAATGCACACGAGTGATGCTGACTCTGTTCGCGCCTTAGATGTCAGGGCAACATTGGCTTGTTCCTCAACATCCGGAAGTGCTGCATCTTCTACCTGTTCCGGCTGTCCGGCTCCTTCAGCAGCGCGCCTTACATCGACAAGTATGGCGAGACGGACCTGGGTCTGCGCCACGGTCGGCAGATGTTCCTGAGCCAGAAGCGCTACGACTCCATGCTGAGGAACACGTTCCTCAGCCACGGCATCCCGAGCTTCATTAGTCGTAAGCTGGAGGCGGAGATCAACAACGGCGGCTGGGAGACGATTTGATTTCGCCGAGGGGTGGAGAGCTGAGGACGAAGTGTCCAAAAGAGGGCAGGGTTCGGTCTCCGTAGGGAGGGGGGTTACCTAGAGTTCCCGAGAGTTGTCTCGGGACCGGCGTGTAGTGGATAGACATGCATCTGCCCGTTGTTCATTGTGAGATCACGCATCGTTTGGGGGGGAGCGGTCAGGGGACGGGAGGAAGGAGTTTTAGCAGGTTGGCAATGTTGGTTGATTACGAACAACAAAAGAATAAGTAGAACCATGTTCGAGACAAGACACTGCTACAGTCTATGCTCAGCAAGGCCCATCATGCATCTGCGCTTCCGGTGTCTCCGCTTACCCCCATCCCCCCCCCCAAGTTTGTTGTTTGGTATCAATTCTCTGGACCGCCAGCTTCTCCGAGCCGGCTTCCGTCTGTATCCCATGTCGCCTCGTAGACTTCCACGACGCGCGCCGCTACGTCCCGCCCATGTCGGCGTCTTCTTCCTGCTTTATCGGCGGTTCCGTGGCGTCGACGTCTTCCGCCTTGTCCCCCTCCTCGGCCGCATCCGTCGCGTGTCCGTTCGTAATGGCTGCCGTCGCCGCTGCCGCCGCCGCCGCCGCATCAGTAGCGGCAACATCCCCATCCTCGTCTTCGCCAAGCACCCTCTTGAATATCCGAATCGTCCCGTCCTGTCCCGCGCTGACCATGATGTCCCCGTGCACGTCGACCCAGAAACACACGGCGCCCCGCTTCCCGCCGCCGTCGCGGCCCTTCTTGGTATGAGCGGGGACCCTCTGGACGACCTCCTTGGTGACGACGTCCCAGAGCACGATCTCGCCGTCCTCGCTGGCGGAGGCGACGAAGGCGCCCTCGCCGGGGACGAGGCCGAAGCAGCCGCCGATGGCGAAGCGGCTGTTGGCGTGGCCCTGGTACGTCTTCTTGACGGAGCCGGAGACATAGTCCCACAGGCGGATGCTGTTGTCGAGGTTGAAGGCGAGGACAAAGCGGCCGTTGGGCGCGAAGCAGACGGACGTCACGGCGGGGTTGTCCTCGTGGACGAGGGTGCGGAGGCATTGACCTGTGTAAGTGTCCCATATGCGGCTGTGGAGGGCGTCCTCTGGTCAGCGAATCTTCAGGAAGGAAAAGAACGGGGGAGGGGTGAAGGGCACACACATCAGACCGTCGGTCGAGCAACTCACGACCAAGGTGCCGTCGCCGCAAAAGTCGATGCCACTGACCGGATCACTATGCGCCGGTAAACTGCGCATCAACCGACCAGCCCGCACATCCCACAGGAAAACGGCCTCATCGTAGGACCCCGACGCGAGGATGTTCCCCCTGGGCGAGAACGCGAGACACATGACATAGTTGTGGTGGCCCCGCAGCGGCGGCATCGGGCGAGCCGACGGCGCGATGGTGCCTTCCTTGGCCAGGGCGCCGACCCCCTTGGCCGTCGATTTTGGCCGCCCCGTCACCCGATCCCAGAGGCGAATGGCCTTGTCGTCGGACCCTGACGCCAGCGTCCCGCTGTCGGGGCTCCAAGCCACGCAGCTCACGCCCGCCATGTGGCCCACCAGTGTATCCATGTGCTCCCCCGTTGCGGCATCCCACAACTTGATGGTCCCGTCGGCCGAGGCGCTCGCGATCCATCGCCCGTCGGGGGATATGCGCACCTGCGAGACGGGCCTCCCCGCGTGCCCGCTGAGGACCTTGTGCTCTTCGAACCGCGGCCTCACGGGACCCTTCTTCGTTGGCGCGGGTGTTACGGGCGTATTCACCGTCGCGCCCGTGTCTGCACCACCACCATCACCGTTCGTCGAGGAGAGACGCAGGCGGCGGTCGACGGCGCCGGAGAGGCTCCGCGGGGAGCTGCCTGCCGACGTGGAGGCAGGCGACTGCGATCTCGTGCGCGAGTCGCTGCGGGAGCGGGAAGGCGAGGCGGTGGGCGACCTGGGCGTACGCGTGCGGGATCGCGATCGGGATCTTGATTGTGAGCGGGAGCGGGAATGGGAGGAGCGGGAGTAGTACGCCTCGTTTAGCTCGTCGTCGCTGGGGCTCCTGCTGGGCGTCATGCTAGGACGGCTGCGGCGGGTGACCAGGCGGCGGGATGTGGTTGTGCGTTTCGTCGCCGTACTATTCGGCGCGTTGACGCCCGCGGCGGTCGTCGTGGCGCCGTTGAGGGGTATGGCAGGAGAGTTAAGTTCGTCTGGGGAGCTGGACCGACGGTTCGCGGTCGTGCTGTGTTCGAGGACCTTGCGGCGTTGGGAGGAGGTTCGGGTAGGGGCGTCACGGCTGCTAAGGAATCTCGATCTGGCATTTTGAAGTTTTGTTCGCCGTGGTGGGATGTTTCGCGGTCGGTATAACGGGGTTTTGAGAGGCTGTCGGGTATGGAGACGGGTGTAGACGACGATAGATGGGCGAAAGAACAGGGGCGTTGCGGGCAAGGCTGAACAAAAAAGACGGAAACCAAAAGATGGGCAGCAACCTTCTGAGCCCCAGATGCAGGGGTTCGCTTCTTGACGTCTGGCGCGTTACCTTCCAGCCTCGTCCCGCTGCACGGATCGTCCTCAGGTCTTGCTTTCTCAGCTCACTGGGGACGCTAAGATAAGGAAGCAGCCACGCTAGTGCGATCTGGGATCCCTCAATGAAGCTACCGATTGGCCAATCGTGACAGCCATGGGCTTGCATCCACTATGTAGCGAAATAAACTGGGTCATCCGCCAAGCACCCCCGGCTTGCCGTAGGGAAGCAAAAGCAAATAGATGCATTGGACGTAACGTCACCAAGCCTAAGCGGCACCCCACGCCCGTGAACGCTTTTTATCCCACCTCACGAGTGCCCCGCGATCCGACGTTACCGGCTCTACAATGCGACCGACTTGATAGGCTTGCTTGTTCTTTGACGGACTAGCCATCAGATAAGTTGGCATTGAGGTGCTCAGAGTTTGTCTCTGCTCTCCCAGGTCCACGCCGGAAGCTTCGGCGTATTCTTGGAAACGGCCTCTGCTGTCTCTTCTTACACGATCGTTCTTGCTCGACTTGACATAAGACTCGCCGACCCCAGACCTCATCGACCGCCGACGCCAACACCCTTTCCACTACTCTTTGACTGGCGTTCTTCCGGCCCCTGCGTCCCTTTCTGTTCCGTAGTGCTTCATTCCCATAATCTCAATTTTAATACGCGTCTCACCCATCCCCCGTCGCCAACATGGAAGATCCCCTCCCGACCGACCTCCGCCTCCTAACCCTCAACTGCTGGGGCCTCAAATACATCTCCAAGCTCCGTCCCGAACGCCTCGCAGAAATCGGCCGCCGTATCGCCTCCCGCCCGGACCCGCCCCACGTCGTCGCTCTCCAGGAATGCTGGGTCACGTCCGACTACGAGGCCATCCGCGCCGAGACCCGCCACATCCTGCCCCACGGCAAGTTCTACTACTCGGGCCCCTTCGGCGGCGGCCTCGCCATTCTCTCCCGCTGGCCCCTCGAGGAGAGCTCCATGCTCCGGTATCCCCTCAACGGTCGGCCGACGGCCTTCTGGCGGGGCGACTGGTACGTCGGGAAAGGTATCGCCTGCGCGCGCATCCGCGTCCGTCTCGCAGACCCTTCTTCATCCTCCGGCGGTGGCAGAGAACACACCCTCAGCATCTTCAACACCCACACCCACGCCCCCTACACCGAGAACCAGCCCGGCGACACCTACCTCGCCCACCGCCTCTCCCAGTCCTGGGAAATGTCCAAGCTCCTTCGCGGCGCCGTGGAGCGGGGCCACCTCGCCCTCGCCCTCGGCGACTTCAACATGCGGCCCCTAAGCCTCCCGCACCGCATCATCACGTCCCACGCCCCCGTCCGCGACGCCTGGCGGACGCTGCATCCGGACTCGTCCCTCGGTGCCGCCGACGACCCGTTGGAGAGGGCCCGCGGCCGACCCGTGCCGACGGCCGACTTCAACCTTGAGGAAAACGGCGCCACGTCGGACCACGCGTATAACACTTGGCGCTGGCCCAAAGAGCAGCAAAAGAAGCTGGGCAAGGGAAGGGACCCCATTGTGATCCCGCCAGACACGCCAGACAGGAAGGGGAAGCGCCTCGACTATATCTTTTTCGGTAGTGCCCCGTCCCGAGACGGTGAGGGCGGGGGGTGGACGGTCCGCAGCGCACGAGTAGGCATGGTCCAGCCGCATCCCACGTTGGGCTGCTCTCTAAGCGACCATTTCTCCGTCGAGGCGACGCTGACGCATCACCAACCCCGCCAAGAATCCGACCAAGCCGGCAACGACACCACCCTCGGAGGGACATCCTACCTCCAGGACCCTTCAGCTAGCTCCTACCGCGACTCCTTCTTGTCCGTAAATCCTTCCGTCCCGCCCGAGGACCTGTCTCTTCCCATCCCAGTCTACGATGACATTCTCTCCGAGATACGACGCTATGTCCACCGGGAAGAGAACCAACGGCGCTGGCGTGCAATGCACTTCTTCGCCTGGTTCGCCGTGTTTATTGCATGTCTCGTAGCTGTATGGGTCAGCCCACACAACTTTGTTGCATTCATCCTTATGCTTCTGGCCAGCCTTGGTCTGGTCGCAGGAGTTGTAGACGGCCTGATGTCACTCCTCTTCTTCAACTCGGAGCTCAGAGCTCTGAAGGAGTTTGAGTGGGAGATCACCAACGCCAGAGAAATGGCGAGTAGTGCTTCTGGTGATCTCGAGAGGGAAAAGTCCTTTTGATTCTTTTTGGCCATTCCGCGTCAGTGTAACGATACATCCCTGCGGCATAGGACTCAGCAACTGAAGACATAAAAAAAAAAGGTCGGATAGTCGCGGAGCGTGGTCGAAGTTGTTCTAGTTCATGCCCACACACGCCAATCCATAGCAGCCATAATGAACAATAATGTCTATTTCTATTCAACGCGCCCCTCCCTTCCCATCGTTCTGCGGCGAACCATCGCCCAGTACGGCCAAGCTCCCGCCAGAGAGCTATCGCCACGGTTGCATCCCCACCGAATGCCGTCCCACAACCCAGCAACATCCCCTTGCAGCAGTGTTTCAGGGATTAACGAGAAGGCTTCCATCGAGGTTCGGGCGATATGCCGAGCCCTTGCACCGCCACGAGTACCCCAAGAACGCTGTCTGCTTCCTCATTCGAAGGACGTCGTCCTTTACCCAAGGGTCCCTGAGTAACTTGTCTCTCGGACGTTTGCGTTCCTTATGACCGGCTCTTCTGGCGAACCACTTCAAATACTCCTTCTCGGCCTCCTCCAGCTCCGGATGATCCTCTATGTCGCGATCAAAACGTTTGAGCTTCGTCGAATCATAGGGTCTGGAGGTGAAATCGTTAACAATAGCTCGTACGTCGTTTCCGAAGTCGAAGTGCAGAAACTCAAGTTCGAGGTTTGCACGATTTTCTGAATCTCCTGGTGTTTCGGAGTCCACCGACTCGGACCAGTCACTGATCGGCTCGTCGTCTTCAAAGTAGTGGGTGTCGGCATAGCCTTCGATATGCGGAACCCACTCCGGTTGAATGGCACGCATCCTATCCCACGGAACGCCTTGAAACCATGAATGCGCCTTGATTTCGGACGCGTCATTCTGAAAGACGTATTTTCGTGGCTTCTCCGGACGGCCCAAAAGCTGTTGCCGGGCCCGTCGATCGTCCTGATCACGGTACTTGGGCGACGACAGGCGGTCTCTCTTGTCTTGGAGCAGGTCTCTGATTAGATACCGGCATGTCTTCGTGACCGGTGGTCCATCAACGGGAAATGACAAGGTTGTTTGGTAGTTCTGTGCTAGGTGTCAGATTTTCTTTGTCGCTGTATTGATTCAAACTTACAAGAATGTTTTGCTTGGTGTAGTGACGGCCTTTATCTGAGAGGAACGGCGTATGCCCGTAAAGGCATTCGTACAAGATGACCCCAATACTCCACTAGTCGCATCTGCCATCGTATCTGTCGCCCATGACTACCTCTGGGGCCATGTACTGGCTGGTTCCAACAACGGAGCGAGCGCACGACCGGCTTGTCGCGGCGTCTCTCCATTCAAGCAGTGTGTCGACAAACAGAGAGTCATTCGTGGGCGCGCCCGGAACCGTCGGTGGGATGGAAATTGCGCTGGACTGAACGATTTCTGGCGGAGGAACATGTCTTGAAGAGTCTGCCTGTGAAGATCGCCGCCTTGAGTGTCCCTCCCCACGGGCTGCTCTCCGGTCTTCGCGGTCTCCATCCAGCCTGACACCTACCAGCGAAAGTAGCCATTGTCTGTGCCACTTGTAGTAAGAGGTATCATGGGACCAGTGGTCGTCGAAGGCCAACCCGAAATCAGAAATCTTCAAGTGACCATCGGCGCCGATGAGAAAGTTGTCTGGTTTGACGTCTCGGTGGATGCAGCCAAGCTTGTGCGCTTCTTCAACGCACAGAATCATCTCAGCAATATAGAAACGAGTTCTGGACTCGGTTAAGATATTCTCGCGGATCAGCAAGCCAAGGAAATCACCTCCGGGCATGTAATCCATGAGGAGGTAGAGATTGATAGGGTCTTGAAAACTGGATATCAGAGAAACGATCCTGTCAACAAGTGTTAGCATGGGGGATCGACTAGGCTGAAGCCGCCAAGGCATCCTGGACATACACACCATTGAGAACTCTCAGAGGCGGCCAAGAAATCCCGTTCTGCTCTCAAGTGTCCTTCTTGGCAGCTCCGAATCATGTCCGACTTTCGAATGACCTTCATGGCGTATACCTGCCGTCGATACCGGTCCCAAACGAGTTTGACAACCCCGAAACTCCCCTTTCCAAGGATCTGAAGTGTCTCCAGGTTTTCCAAGTCCGAGCCTCGTGTTGACCCAACCTCAGAGGATGTCGACTATGCAACCCTGCAGCTGTGGGTTTTGGCGTTTCTTTGTTCGCGGAGGTAATCGGTCTCCGTCTTCAAGAACATTCTCCAGCACTCCTCCATCTTCCATAATTCCAGATGACTTCCTTGCTGTTCGAGATGACACTGAAACTCGGCCAAACGTACTTCGCGTGGTGTTGGATCATAGCTCAGCACCTCCGTGTAATACGTCTCCAGGTAGACTTTTGCTGCTGCTGCCTTTTCCACAGTGAGAACCCTCTGCTTGTCCGACATGTGGTTCCAAGTAGGTTGGTCTGGAAGTGGCTCCTTGACGGGGGAATGCTGGGGCGCCAAATTATATGGAATGGGAGTGGGGAGCGGAGCGAGTGGGTGGTTCGTAGCGGGCTGGATGACTGGATAACGCAAACCGCGAGGATGCATCAGCTTAGAGGCCGGCTTGGTCATATCCCTGAACCTATGTATGATTCTCTGGGTCTTGGTACTGCCTCTATTACTACTTGAGGACTCTGGGTCTGCTCTTGAATCAGCTCATGCTAGATTGCGCCTGTCGGGCATGTCCGTACCTTGTGGATACCGTTTTTTGTTCTTGAATAGAAAGTTTAATTGGGGAGCAGGATACCGGACGCGCGGGCTCCAAAGACTGTGACGGGCCTGGCCATCAAATCCGGGACCAAGGTCGGTTGAGAGCGTGTGGTTGACGTCGATGCTTGGGGCGATGGGGGTTGGGTTTGAACGTGAGATGTTGATGCGGGTAACTTGATGCATGATGCCCATTCAGACCCGGCGGCAGTGAGAGGAAGAATAGGCCGTGATGGTGAAACGATTTGTGAATAACGCGTAGTCCAAAAGAGGGACGGACCAGTCGTCCAACTATGATGGTGCTTGGTCTGTTGGCATGTTTCGCGGAAGATGGACACGGCTCATAGGGGCGGAAGAGGAGGGGACGCGCATAAAGTCACTCGGACGGAGTTGACAACCCTTGAGGAAGTTGCTGGAGCAAGTGACCCTTAGTATCGTGATGTATTGACAAGCAAGTGATCACCCATCCAGCATGGCAAGTCCCTGGCTGGGCAGAGGCTGCTCAGTGTGCCGACTCTAACGGCAGGAAAGTAGGGCACGGGAACAACGACGGAGAGCACGAGCAAGAGACAAGAACAGGCAAGAGGTAAGGAGACGGTCTTTTCGTCAAAGAAAATCGGAGCTAAGTACAACCCAACCGGAAGAAACCAACCATATCCGGTGAGAAAATTCCTACATCAACAGAAAACTCTTTTGGTGGTACGCCAACCAATGCAGTGTAAGTCCTCGCCTCGTCATCCCATCAAACAGACTCTGCTTCTCGCATCCAGAGGGTGGTTGCGGATCTTCGCAGATAGCCACAGGTCGGAGACTATCCATTGCGGCAAGGCGCGAAGCGTGACCCGGCGAATCCTTTTCGCCATCACGCATCATTTAGAAAAGGGAAAGTCAACGTCTGGGACGCCGTGGCCTGGCTAGTCTACGCCATCTTCCATGGCAGACTCGCTGGGCAAGTGTGTAGAGTGCAGCGTAAGCATACTGAGTCGGCGTCTCGTCGCCGAAGGCGGTCGTGTTGTTCAGCAAACAACCGTTTACTTGATCTCGAGCAGCTTGACGTCGAAGGTCAGAGTGCTGTTAGCGGGGATGCCGGGGAGGCTCTTGGAGCCGTAGGCAAGGTGGGCGGGGATGGTGAGACGACGCTCACCACCGATGGTCATGCCGAGGACACCGATGTCCCAACCCTTGATGACCTGGCCCTTACCGGCCTTGAAAGAGAAAGGCTTTCCCTTCTTGTTGGCTGGAAGCGAATGTTAGTGAGATGAACGAGTAAACCGGACGGCTACTACTTACCATCGAAGACCTTGCCGTCATCGAGCTTGCCGATGTAGCGGACACCGACGGTGTCTCCGTTCTTAACGGCGCGGCCAGAACCGACCTTGCGGTCGTCAATAGTGACGCCCTGGACGACCTTGACACCGGTGGCGGGCTTGCCAGCCTGCTTAGCCTTCTCGGCGGAGCCGGTAGGGCCCTGCTCGAGGTTCTTGGCGAACTGGACCTTCTTGTCGGACTTGGGAGTGGTCTTCTCCTCAGCAGCGACAGCCTCGCCCTTGTTGTTCTTAAGCTTCTTCTTGTCCTTCTTGGAGAGCTTGGAGTCGTCGACATCAGCCTTGATGAGGTCGTCAAGGCTCTCGGCGGCGCGCTTCTTGCCCTTCTTGTTGGTCTCGACCAGCTTGGGGGCCTCCTCATCGGAGTCGATCTCCATGACGCGGGGGTCGGCGGTGTCGTCGAGCTCGTCGCTGTCTTCGTCGGACATACCATCCATGCCGTACTCAAGCTCATCGGGGGAAAGGTCGTACTCGCCGTCCTCGTCGTCCTCCTCGGACTCGGAGCCCTCCTCATCATCGATAACGTAGTTACCAGTGAGATGGACAGTGTGGGTGCCGGAGACGACGAAGAAGACCTTCTCGCCCTCCTGGACGGTGATATCAAGAGGCTGCTGGTAGTTCTGTCGGTTTGTTAGCAGGGATCCATGGGAGCTTACGAATTTTCATGCAACTTACGCGCTCGGTGTCGAGGGTGCAAAGAACGAAGTTCTCAAGGTCAAGGCCCTCGTCGTCTTCGTCGTCGCTGTCCTCCTCCTCTTCCTCATCGTCGTCAGAAGCCTTGGCCTTGCCCTTCTTACTGGTCTTGCCGTTAAGCTTGACGTCGTCCATATCCTCATCGGACTCCCCGGCGGTGACGGCCTCGATCAGCTTCTTAAGGGATTCAGCCTGCTTCTGCTTCTTGGAAGGGTCGCTAGGGCCACCGTTGGGCTCGTCGTCGTCATCGGACGACTCATCGTCGCCGTTGGCGGCAAGGAGCGACTTGAGGTAGTCCTCATCGATCTCATCGTCCTCGTTGGCCTCGAGGTCGTCACCGAAGCGCTGCTTGACGAGGCGCAGAGTAGAGCGAGGGACGGCGGGGATGTTGCCATCGGCATCGGCCTCAGGAGCCTCGGTGGGATCAATGGCGGCCATGGTGATGCGGAACTAGGGACGCAAGGTCAGTAAACGTCAAAGGGTGAGTCGCGCGCCTGGCGCATGCTGCGTATTGATCGCAGCCTGCACTACGGCAACCACAAATCATGAATTCCAGCAGAGATTTGCACGTACAGTGGCAGGGAAGTCGGGAGAGGCGGGAATAAGGACTTCGCCGGGAGGGATCTCGAGCCCGTAGAGGGCGACAGGAAGCTGGGCCATTTTGCTGGATGTGATGTGGTACGTGAAAAGAAGGTTTAAATGGTGGTGCTCTTGCACTTGGTAACGAGCTTCAAGAAGGTCAAGATAATTAGAGACCTTTTGCTTGAAGTATTTGTTCGAGTATGGGAAGGATTAAGATGAAGACTGGGTTGGATAGGGTGTGAGAGGGAGGTTGTACTGAAAAGGCGAGGTTCTAGAAGAGCTTTTGCCTGAAATTTTTTTTCCCTCGACCGACGACCAGACGGCACCGAACTTTTTTTTTTTTCTTCTTCCTTGGTCTCGACCCCACCGCTGAAGCCACTAGTGCTGCCTTATCCTGCCTTATCGCTCTTATCCGGCCATAGTAACGGCTGCGCAACGACAGGGAAGGTGCGTCTGGGGAAGGAGCTGCATTGGACCCTGGGCCTAAAACGGATTCCAGGTGTAAAAAGGCGGCGCTTTTGTGGACAGTGAGAGCGTGATCGAGCCACCGAGAACCATCCATTCGTACACCGCCTTCTGCCTGGGTGCGAATTTATGAACGAAGAATCAAGTCGCATATGATTTCCTTGATTGGCCTTTTGTCGGGAATAAATCGCCTGCAGCTTCTGGCAGGGTCGCGGTGGTTGTTGAGTGGAATAAACTGTCCTTTTCTCTGATATCTAAACGTTCGGCCATGAAAAGTGTCTATGAGAGTCTACAGTACACATCTGGTCGTCGTACCAAAATCTCGGGGATCTCACGCGGTATCCAAACGCCCTTCTGTAGATTTCCTTCAGCGGCATTGTACGTCCTTCCTCGTGGCCTGTTTGGTCGGCTTCATGAACCAAGCCTTGATCATCTGCCAGACGAACCCCAGAAAGAACCTCGTCTGTCCTTGCTCGTATAACTGCGTCCTCTCCCCAACATCGGCCATCAGGCACCCAAGCTCAGCAATCGGCGCGGGGAAGTGATTCTCGCTACTCCGCGCGTATGCCGCAACGAGGTCATTCCCGTTCGTAATGCCGCCTGTTGTCAAGTCAGACACGGCTTCCTTCGAAGGGAGGGAGGGGAAACGCACCACAACTCCAGAAATTCCCATCCCGATACCACCGGTACCTCTCCCCTACAAAGTCGGCCCCGGGAAACCTCTTCTTCAACACGTCCTGCATGCCCCTGGGCCCGCAAACCTTTTTCCCCTCCAACAGCCCCGCGGCGCCGCAAATAAACACGCCCGTACAAACGCTCAACACGTCCGTCGTTTCTCCCTGCTCGGCATGACCCCTCAAAAACCCAAGCAGATCCTCATCCCAGCTGGCCCGGGGGTCCGGGCCCGGAACAAGCACAATGTCCAGCTTGCCCGGCTGCACGTCTGGGTGCGAGATGTTGTGAGTAGCCTGTAC
Source organism: Colletotrichum coccodes (assembly GCA_020466075.1). Classification (NCBI taxonomy): domain Eukaryota; kingdom Fungi; phylum Ascomycota; class Sordariomycetes; order Glomerellales; family Glomerellaceae; genus Colletotrichum; species Colletotrichum coccodes. The sequence continues at coordinate 65,248 of JAIMZG010000424.1, forward strand.
CTTGACACCCGCCGTGAGCTGTACCATATTTTGAAGAGGGGAATCGTTGGTCTTATCGACGGCGGTGATGTAAAAGATGCTCACGCTGGGCGCAAGCTCGGAGATGTATTTCGGCACCAGCGGCAGTCCCCCGAGGTACTCCTTCGACATCATGGCGAAGACATCAATGCAGGCCATGTCGAGGAGCTGGCATTCGGAGGGGATGAAGACCCCAATTTTGACGGGTCGGGTGTTCGCCATTCTCGTGCTGTCTCTTCCCAACAACTAACTTTAGGCAAGGTAGATGTATTCAAAGTAGGAAGCAAGTGTCAATCCGGTTCTCAAGCCGGAGAGTAAAGTCAACGTCCTCGTCTGAATGCTGATATTCGACAAGCATCACAGGCAAACGCAGTTCACCGGTGTCAGCCACGTATATATACCACAATGCAGCTCTTACGTCCACCGCGCCTTCGTTACGAGCACACAAAGCCGGCCTCCGCCCCACCACGGTCCCGGATTGGGCCGGCGCCTTAGAAAGTCTCCGGGGTATCACCCGAGCCAGAGCACTGGGTCGCCGATGACTGACGCCGCGAGTGATGATTGGATGGGGCCGACGTAACTTCCGAGAGGTCTCGGGGCCTGGCGGCCCTCACTCTGCGTCTCGCAGGCTCGGCCGTTGACCCGTTCTGACAGGTTGCTAATGCCGACAGGCCTCCATGGCCGAGGCGTTTGCGGCAATCTCTGGTGAAATCCCATTATGCCTACCACATCACTCCTATGATTGGACTGGTCGATGTATCGCGTCCTGCGATTGAAATACGAGACGAGGATCTTGCGTCGCCTCACTAACCGCGGCTGAATCGGAGGAAACACATTGGATATCTCAAGGAGAGCATTCGTAATATAATTCACATCAATTGTATCGTTGTGGCAATGTTCTCCTATTGACCACTCTTCCGATCCACGTCTTAGCGTCAGTTGCCATGATCATGAATCGTTCTATGTACACACAAGATTAGATATTATAGGACTCGTCCATATTGATGGGCTCCGGGATTCTGTTGTGTTGGCCTCCTCGTCTTGCTGTGGGAGCCCATTCTCAGCTGCTCCTGCTGGGCTCGTCCTGTTTCCAGCGGATGCATTCATCTTTCTCCCTCCTCTCGGCATCTTTCTGCCGCTGGTGGTTGAACCTTGTCATGCTGGCGTGGATGTCTTACTCCTTGCTTTCCACTCCATCTTCCGTATAAGCGAATGCACTTGGACGGCTCTCTCGCTCGTCAAGTTCCTGCGTATTGCTCCGAGAACTCCGGTTTGAGGCCCCATAAATCCCCGAAATCTCTAGAATGCCGATACCATGCCATGCCATGCATATCAAGAATACCCTCATCTATTTACACATGAGGCTCTCAGGAGCCCCAACTTCTTCAAACACGTAATTGAGTTAAAAACCGCCGCTTGGTGGGTCTTGCTGGAATAGGGCTGTGCATCGAATCGAAGAAAACAAGGGGAGCCGTCGCAGCTCGAGCTTGTCGCATGGAAGCGAGGTCCGATCGAAGAGTAATAAAAGATAACACAGAAGGGAATCATTGTCGTTACGCGATTTCATCTGCCGTGAGCGATTTCGCTCTTTGCCGAGTGACCTTTTTGCTGACCGAGTAGACCAGGTCCAGTGTCCAGAAGTGGCACAGTTGCGCCTGGGCGCAGGGGATGGCGCCGTAAAGAGGAGCAACCAGAGGAACCATGGCGTAGTCAATGAAGTTCTTCTTGACGCTGCGGTAAGAGAAGTTCATACCGTCTGACAGTCCAGCCTCGGTCATTTCGCGCTGGCGAGACTTGACGCAGATGCGATGGAAGCTCTCGTACAAGAACAGGTACAGGGCAATTTCCATGAAGCCGAAGGTGCGCAGAATATTGCAGACGTCGAAGATCCAGCTGAGGTGTGCCACCTCCTCATTGCCCTCTGTGACCCAGACATACAAGGTGGAGGAAATGACGAAAATGGTCATCTGGAGGGGCAAGAAGTGCGCCTCAAAGAGACGGTGGAACAGGTAGACAATACGCTCCCAGTTCGGGGACTGCAGGGTGTCGTGCGTGACATCGGAAAAGACGCCGCTTTCCCTGGGCTGCTCAGGGTCCTGCTGGTCAAGCTGAGGCTCAGGAACGTAAACATCGGAAGCGTCGCCCATGGAGTTGTGCAGAGGACGGAAAGCTCGTGAGGTATGCTTCCTTTCCTGCCATAGTTCCACAACCTTGCGAAGAGCGTATCCGGAATCGAGGGCGCCCCACATGTGTCTCATTGCCTGCTTGTAACGAGCCTGCATGTCCGAGTAGATACCGCGGAGACCCTTGGAGCCATTGCCGCAGACGTTGCTCTGGCTGACGGGGCTGACAACAGTTCTGACAGTCAGGTTGCCGTTGAGCGCGAAGAAGCACTTCAAGTACATGTGCAGATCCTCTCCGATAGCTTCGTTGTCGCAATCCCAGCCGCCAACGCGGTCGACAAGCTCCAACGGCACCGAGTAGACAGAGGTAGGAGGCGCAATAGTCGAGCCAGAGTACAGTCCAGACATACCACCGGCACCCCAGAGGATGTCGGCAACACGGACAATGGCGGGAACGCTGTGGGCGTTACGGTCGAAGATGATGGGAGCCGCATACAAGGTGGTGTTTGCTGTTTCAGGGTAGGCCAGATGCATTGTAGTCAGCAAAGCGAAGAAGTTGGCCGAGAGATGGCTGTCGGCTGTAGATACCCCACGTTCATGTCAGCGAATCATCCTATACGCGTAATATTTGGAAACATGTACTGCGGCAGATTGTCAGAATCTGACATGCGCACGTACCGTCAAGACCCGTGATGATTACATCTTTGCGGGCAGTCATGGAGTATTTCGGGCTCAACTTGCGAGCAGCCCATGCAACATTGCTTCCCTTGCCGGCGGATTCTCCAGGGATGTCGGACGGGTGAATTGTGTAGTCGATGCTGCGGAACTTCTTGACGAATTCCTGAATGAGGGTCATGGCCTTGAGTTCGACGTTGGGCTCGCGTTGCTCCATACCCAGATAGACCTAAACAGACAGGTTAGCCGTTGCGTTGACGTGATGGGGCATTGGAGGGTGCTGTCCAACGCCTCGACCACCATTGCCTACGTCGTCCAAAACGACCGGTTTTGGGCAGCAAACAGGCAGGAAAGAAGTACTCACGTCATAGCAGCTGCGAGCTTGAGGGTGCGAAGCCAGGACCTCGAGGGTCTCCTTCAGCGTATCCATCTCCTCCTTGTAGTTGGGAATGATGATGGCATGGATGACGCGATCGGGTTCACCATCGCCGTCGGTGTAGAGTTCGGGCTCAGTGTCACCAGCCTCGCTGCTGGACGCAGAGCAACCGTGGGAGGATGTCAAAGTCTCCGAGCTCGACAGGGAGGTCGAGGAGCCGCGACGGCGGTGGGAGAACTTGTAGTCCCTTAAGGTTTTGTTGCGAGCGATCTTCTTCAGCTGGCGGGTCATGTCGAAGACGGCATAGCAGCATCGAAGAGGGAAAGCGAAGACGAGGACGTGGATAAACAGGCAGTAGTAGGCGTAGATGACGGTCCAGTAGCCAGCGCCCTTGGTGGTCGAGGTCGAGACGCTAAGGCTGTCTTGATGCATATAATTGTAGCCATGTGCGGCAGCAGCAGATTCCTTCGAGATAACCCAATAACTCAGAGCCAGCAGGCCCAGCATGGCCAAACCGCCGACGCGGCGCGAGGCCCAGGCGAAGATGGACATGGCGATGACCGAGGATGGTGTTGTTGGGGCACGGTGCCAGCGAAAGGTTGATCGACAGGAGAGCGACAGTGACGGGAGGTTGACAGCGGAAGGCGACGATGTCTATCTGTCGAGGCAAGCAGCCGAGAGAGAGAGGGAGAGAGAGAGAGAGGCGAAGCCCAAGGTCGGTTCGCTCGAGGGAGAGTGAGACCAACAAGCTGCAGGCAACAGGTGGGATAGGGAGAGAGGAATGGAGTTGAAGGAGGGCCGAAGCACAAGAAGCAGAAACCTCAGACCCGAAATTGCGAATGACTACCCGTAGAACTGGAGCCCTACCCAAACAAGTCGATGGCGGTCTCTCGCTCTCTCGCTCTGTCTTGGAGTTTGCGGGTGGATGGGGGAGGAAGGAAGGTGACAGATAGGAGGCGGAGGGGAGGAGAGGGGAGCAAGAGGAGAGAAAAAGGGAGAGACTGGGAAAAATTAGAGTGCGTCTTGTCAGATGATATTCACGCGAAGGATAGCGACTAATGGATACGGGATGGGACAGAGGAAGAAGGAGAGAGAGAGGGAGGAAGTGCAAGGTTGAGAGAGTGGATGGTTTCTTGGATAGGGACTGCGACATGGACGAGGTGGACACGGTACAGAGTACAGTCCCGTCAGGTAAAGGTGTGGTAGCATCCCCCTCTACTGAGGCACGACGGGGATGTAGACTACCGGGGGAAAGGGGGCGCGCTTTTCTCTCTCTCTCTCTCGCTCACTCACACCCGGCCGTTGTTATGTTTGGGTGTAAAGCCATGCAGTGCATGCCCGAAAGGGGGGTGCGGGAGCCCATGAGCTCGAAACTCGGGGGGAAGGGTGCCGGGAGGGAGAGAAGGGCCTTCGGAGCTTCGCCGGCCGTCCGATGATACGCCGCGCGCGGGGGAACTCCAGCGCCAGCCATTGGCCCGATCAGGGTGCCTCGCCCACCGTCTCAAAGATATTAACACCGGCCACCGAAGAAGAGCCACGTGCAGCTACTGCTTTTGGCTTTTCCATTTTTCCGGGCCGGTTCCTTTTGATTACTGATTTTTTCCCTCCCTCGCGGACAAACTACGGGCGCGGGGAGTCGTTTGACCCTGAGGAGGAGAACCAGAGTAATTGGACAGCCATCGGGGTAGTCGACGACCGCGGGCGGGAAAGGGAATAGACGGTGGACTGGGCAGGGGAGGCCGAGTGACAGGCGGGATGGGTGGATATCGTCAAGAGGAGGGATGGCGAGGCAGGGGAAAGGAAGTATGGGGTACGTGAGCGACGGAGGAGGAGTGGGTAAGGTGCGCGGGGGGGGGGGATGAGAGGACACGACGGGAGGAGGACGTCCAACCCGTGGTGGATGGGACTGTAAGCGACGGTAGTTCGGGGTCCTTTTCTGCAGACGCCCAGAAGGGGTCACGAATGTTTTTGGCATGCAATGCACACACGTTATCACGACTCGCAGGTATCGGGCTGGCTGCAGCGGCATTTCATTACCGGCATGTCTTTCTCCGGACTGCCTGTCATGCAGGGAGGGGGTCATGTGGTCACCCGGGACCGAGTTCCACGTCCATCTCGCTTCTCTTCCGTGTCGGCGTGTTGGACCTCGGCAGGTGGCTGCGGCGTCGAGCCTAGACTAGTTGTCGTCGTCGGCACTCGATTCCCTCCTGCGAGAGTTGCTGTCTGTGTGCCTCGATTGCGAACGTTGCACCAGAGTCACGGAAACCATGGCACGTAGATCGACGAGCGTGGGAGAAGTAAGGAAAATGGGAGAGGTGAGGGATTCATGTTGGTTTTGAATTATTCGGAGCGTACACAAAGGCCTCTGTCCCTCCACTTCGAATCGCGATGAAATAAGCGCCATCCTTTCCTCCCCTTTGGTAGCACCCTGCCCTCTCCTCTTCAGTTTCTTCAGACCTTTCCGTCCCCCGCGTATACACACGAGTTTTCTTGTCCGTCATGCCTCCTTCGCAGTCAGCTCTGGTCAACCACGTCTCGCTCTTCATTTTTCCACGACTGCCTTTTCTTCCCTGGTCCTTCCTCTTGTTCCTCCTCCCATCCCCTTCTCCCAAAAAAAGAAAAAAAAAAAAA
>JAIMZG010000426.1:0-32059 GCA_020466075.1 Colletotrichum coccodes
TTTTTTTTTTTTTTTTTTTTTGTTTCACCCCTTGCCATCCCAAATGCCCTTTGCCTCAGGCCTACAGTGTATGCAAAGCTTGCTGAGTCTGCCGCCCCATAATTATGTCTCGGCTATAATTCGGGTACTGCTTACTGTCGCCTTACTCCGATTGGCTTCCACTCTCTATCCCTTGGTTAACCCCAAATCCAGCTGTTGCGTTGGCGGTAATGTCGCACCCTCGCGGCCCGGACCCCTGCTTTCGTACGGCTCGTCCGAGCCATTCTTGAGGACCGTTGCCCTTGACATTAAGCCAGCGCATGCGCAACGAGCCTTCGGTTTTTCCATCCCAGACGTTTGTGACGACGAGAGTTCTTCGCGAGGTTCGAAAATTAGCAACGAATCAATGCATGGAAACTGTTAGATCTCCCGCCTACCTGATCACAGACACCACACCGACTTGCGTAGCCACACGACCGGCAGCGCAAGCTGACGATGAACGGGCCAGATGTAGCCGTGGGCCATAGCCTATCTGGCTCGAACAACCAACCACCTTCTGATTATTGACCATCTTTGCAACACAAACACGAAATGCTACACAATCGCTGTTGACGGCTCCGAAGCCAGCGGCCACTTGCAAAACCCAGCACAGTCGCGTCCCCGTGACCCGAAACACAGCCAATTCTGCTCAGTTGGCACTCCACGTGGCTACAAAGTCTGTTGAGAAGAGAGCCGTCTGGCCTCGTGAGGCCGGAGATAATGCGACCTAGGGTTTCCACAAGAGTTCTTGCAAGAGTCAGTGACCCGGCCATTTTCCCAACAGCCGCTGGGACTACCGCTGATACTTTGATTTCGCAGTAATCGAAACTTCGAGTCGACGTAATCCAGAACACCGAGACTGCTATCCTCCCGATGAACCCTGATGATGACTCCATTGAGACGAAAACCGCGGTTTAGGCCTCTCCGACGCAGATCTCCGGAACAATACCATCGCTCTGTGGGCGGTCTTGCAGGCACATCCCGGCGAACAGTTGCCAAAATTCGGACCCTATCTTCGCACGTCATAGGCCCGAAACTTTCACTTTGCCTACGCTTTCTCTCGAAGCAGTACTGCTCTTCCGCCTCCTTGCTTATCACTGGTAGCAGTCAACTAGGCAACAGTACACTCGACACTTCCCACCGGGATACACGATTGGAGTGCCAATGTGGAACACATCAAACACATCAAAGCGCACCAGGACTCGACGGACTTTTAATCTCAAGCGAATGTATAGCTATTTGAACACTTGGAATCGAATACAACCAGCGGAGCCCGTCGTTGGCAACACGCGGCCGGCTCAAAACATACGGATTTCCTCGGGGTACCACTAAGGGTCCACATCAAAGACTTCTGGAACCAACCCGACGTCGGCCGCTGAAATCACCTTAACCTGCGCTCTAGGCGCGGCGGCGGCTGCGTTGCTCGACGATTGGATATCGAGTCTCCCTTCTCCAAAGCTGCTATCTGCGAGACAGCCACTCCCATTCCACGCCGAATTGGCGGCAGCCTTCCAGATCTCCGTCTCGTCACTCAACATACCAAGAGTCCAGTAGAGGCGACAATCCTCTGGCTCATTGACGAACTACACCGGAATATTGTTTCCGATGTTGCCGTGCAATACATGGTTGCGGACGTTCAGGCCCGCGGCGATGCTTCGCAGAAGGGCAGACTCCAGCTGCAAAAGTGATGTCTTTTAAGTCGAAGACAGGTTGGTATAATTTGTCGAAATGAGATCTCGGGACACCTCAGATATGTGTTGAAAGTCGAGCACTTAGGCACCCTTGGTGCCTCCAACACCTTGCATAGGCCTACCGTTCGGCCTACCGCCCATCGCTATCGTCTTCACATTGCCTTGAATTTTCATCCCGGATGAGAATACGGAACAGGTTGAGGCGCAGAAACCATCTGTTAAGAGGACCATATCCCAGGACTGGAACGGATGAGTGAAATTCTGCCGACTGCCGTATCCCGTGATGTCAATTCCAAATCTGGTGGTAATCACATGGGTGTTGTTGAGATTCTCTCGGACGAAAGCCGTATACGGATCACCTGTCCACATCCACGGCGCAAACTTGGAATGGCTGGTTCGTTATGTTTAGATCCGAACAGTAGTTCCACACGTTGTGCCAGAATCTCTCAGCCGCCTGGCTGTCCCGTGCGTTAGAATCCAGATTCTTGGCCGCGGCGGAGAAGCCCAACGCCATTGTGAGGAACTGATCGTTTTCTTTCCAGCGGCTGAAGGCATCTTGCTTGACATGCGGGAAGAACTGACGAAACAAGTTGTGCCCCTGGAGAACATATCCTCCCATGTTCATTCGCAAGCCAATGATGATCTTTGCTTTCCATCCGCTTTGCAGCCTTCGGGAAAGGAGTCGACGGTCTTCTGAAAGACCCGGCTGCTTCCGAGTTGGAAGGTGGCAACGTGGATGATTGCCACATCTTTAAAGCCTTTACTGTCCAGGTAGTAGCCCGATACCGCGTTATCGTAACTCTTCAACACGGGATCTGGATGCAATCCGAACCGTAGGGGGTCTCTGCCAAAAGCTGGCGCTCAAGCAAGAGAGCCACCTGGGATGTCCGCCCCTCCCATCGCACAGAACCTCTGGTAGAATGATCCGCCGTCAGATGATGTTTCCAAAAGAGACGTGGATGGAGGCGAAGTTTGCGGTGCTGTCAACCTCCCCCGTAATGTATCCTCGCCGGGATACAAAGTATTGTGCCAGCCTCTGTATTGGAACGCTCCCGCGCTGCCCAGTTTTTCTATTGCCTTGGAGTAGAACATGTAGTTGTATGCCGCGTCCAAACCCTGGGTTGAGGAGGCCCGGTCGACGACGCCCTGGACGTACTCCGAAGCGTCAATTCCGTTGATCCACGACGCAGCTCTCGCCTTGTGTCCCAAGCCTTTCACCTCATCAAATGTTTTGATGGCAGGTGTCGAAAGAGGGTCTTTGACCTGAGTGTAGACGCCTCTTGGTACCTTTGTCTTCTCAACCTTGGTCACCACTTCGTCGACTGGGCTCGTTGTTGCGCATGACATCATTATAGAAGCTATCGTTAAACTCAACTCCGAACGACCGAATGTGTTTCCTCTAGATTCTGTGCAGTACAAATCTTTTTTGCAAGGCCGGCACTTTGTAGAGATTGTTCATCTCACTGATCTATTTCAGGCTTCACATCGACTTGTACAGGTGAATGGATCAGGAAGCGCATAGCTACCTTCTTTCCCCACTCATCTGACTCAACCGATCTCGCTTGCTTCATCATTTATTCTGATGCTAGCCAACTGGTCCCAAGTTCCGTTCATTAAGTTTTACAGTCCATACCATATTGGTCGAAGTACCCGTAACATTAGTCACGACGGTGGTGTCCACCCCGGATCAGACCGCCGGGGTCCTAGAGGAACAATACGATGAGAATTGATACCAGAATAACAGTAGAGAATGCCCAGAAAATTCCATGGAAGACGATGAAATCAAGACGGACGGAAAGACACTGGAAAATGCAACGCGATCTCACGATAACTCAGTACATCTCAACGAGAGCCAGAGGTCGGGAGGCGGTCACGGACCTCTCCTTATCAAAACAACGCCTACAAAAATTGCGAACAACGGGGGCTGCAAATTTATCGAATCTATACCCGCCTGGATCGATAATTTATGAAAGAACTGGAGCACAAATATGGTGGGCAACCTCCATCAGCTCGTCTGGAAAGGGTTGCTGATGGCTAGACTGCGGCCTGGGCAGCTACCACGGGACCGCAGCCAGAACCCGACTGCTTTCGGGCTCAGATTTAGCAACCATCCCGATCGCAAAGATGGGCGCTTCCGTCTTACGCCCACGCGGTCGACGTTTCGAAAATTCAAGGTCAACGGTAGCGACAGTCTAAAATTCACGGGCGAGTATGTTACGAAACAGGCGTAGACCTATGCCGCGACTGTCGGTCTAGACGACGTCGATGTGCTGCTGCAAATGCATTCGCAGATGAAGCCTAGCGACTCCGAGAAGCTGTCGGAGGCCGAGAGATTCGTGGTTCAAGCGATGGAAGACATGCAAGACGACGAGGACTGGCAGGACTGGCTCTTTGGGGGAGTGACCACGCACGAGGTAAAACTGGATAGTGCTCTTGGTGATATACAAGCTAATTAGACGGCAGCTCTTGGAGGAGGGAGTATTATCATTGGAGGACACGTACGGCTGTGACTTGGAAAACGACTTACACAGATAGGCGGCCACAGTCTAATCGCCTAGTATATCGGTATGTGCAAATACGCCAAAACTAGGCTTCTGCAACGGCATAGATGGTCCCCCGCGACATGGAGAGGAGGGGACTTCAACATTCTGCGACTTATCTACCAAGCGGGTAGTGTCAAGGGGGGATGGGACCCAAGCGTGAGATGGTTCGCGGGTCCCAACCGCCTCATCGTAGCTAACATATTCGTACAGACGAACGATGACCTCTGCCGAAGAATGCTACCCGCACTCAAAGTAGAATCTCGGATCCTCTCATTCCTCGAACAATACGACCCTTTCTGGGTACGCCTACTGGGGAACCTTGGATAGAGTCCTCATCTCAGACGATCGTGACCCTCGGCCACCCCATAAGGCAAAGACGTATCAAGCTTGGAACTTCCGTATACAAGACGGTGTACCCGGGCTGGGGTTAAAGTAGCCGACGACCAGCTTCGTACTTTGGTCGATGCCATTACCACAACCTCAAAGACATTGGAATCCTGCCTTGAGCTCGAGTTCGTCAGCGCCTCCCATAAAGGCTCCGACGACGATAAAATGGCGGGGTCTACATCGTCTGAAGGTAACATTATCGTTACCAAGCTCTCTACCGACTGTTTGCGGCCGTTGATGGTTGGTAGTTATAGCCGCGACGAGAACATGTTGAGTTACTTCTCGTTGGCGGCTACCATCATTCACGACAACGCTGTAGGCTCCCCTAGAGTCTTTCTTGTACTTGTCTTAAGCTCCATCACCCATGGACAGAAACTGCTTCCGAGTGGTGCACAAAAGACTAATGTCTCTCAACCAGCACGCCCTAGACCACGCACACATGTACTGGCTCCGAGCACCGGGTCCGCAGGACATTGAATTCTGTTGCAGTTGAAAACACAACCTGATTTAAACAAAAATGTTCTAGAGGTTGGAATGAGTCTGTTTGAGGGTAAATCTTGGAAGCTTCTGAGTCCTATCGAGCCCTACTTCGAGAATGAGCAGAGAAGTGAACTTGGCCATAATACCGAGAACTACGTAAGTGGCCTCCCCTTCCGTAACGTTCATTCTACTTGCTTTTGGACGCTCTTCGCTAAGCCATTTCCGAGATGCAAGGTATTTGGCGGCACCAACTGGCAGATCCTCTACCAATTAAAGTTCTCACTGAGGCACCTTCATTTCGTCCCTTCCGGATCACTGATAGAAAATGGCCCACTGGCTACAGCCATGAGAAAGACCGCTTGTAGACGTACAAAGAGATCATCCAGAATCTCCCAGATATGATATTGCTCACACCCCAGATAACGGCGGATACGTATCGATTGCCCGTCAAAGTCTCTCAGATCGCGCGCCTCTTCTCTGAAGGCTTCTGGAAGTCCGAGGTGCAAAAGTTCGGCACCGGGAGTTCCTCGACCGGCTTCTAGCTGAGTATTTTCGCCACCCCTCGTTATACTTTCGGTGGATGAAGGACAATGTCAACTTCGGTTCTCGGATGGAAGGCATCAGCCTCGGCACAAAGCAATTCATTATAGCCACCTCTGAAGTCGATATCTTGCACAGACTTTTGTGGTATATAACACCGAAACGGCAGGAACTGGATATCGCCGCCCATCGTGACGCCTGGAAAGCACTGTTGTTGCAGATGTATCGCACTTTGATCAAGAAGTTGAGCGATTCCTTCTTCAATATACCGTTCCGGCTCCAGTATGGCTCAGTGAGATTGCTGGATGACGATGCGTTTTGGTCCCGCATCGGCGATGTGCGTACTTTTGCGAAGCGGAGGTTCGACGACCTTTTACATAAGACTTATGACCAATTGTCGTTCGAAACCTAATGAAGCCATGGCCTGTGCCTGAATCTTTACAGCCTCTCTTCAAAGGAGCGGGAGAGATCAAACGAGCGGAAAGTCATCAAATGCCTTTCGGTCCGCCTCAAGTGTATAGAGAAGCTGTGTGGTATTATACGCGACTCACATAGCTACGTCTGAGCCTTTCGGGCTCGTTCAATATCAAGCCTCATTTTGTCCAAAGTTTCACAATTCTCATGCAAAAAATCAAGGAGTTCATCCCTTGGGCCGATGATAGCTCAAAGATTAGTTCGACCAATTTTCGACGCCTTCAGCCGCTGATCCCCAGCATCAGGAAGGCCAAACGACCGGCCTCGATGCACCTGGTAAAGTTTGCACAAAGGGAAATTAGCCTAATGCCGGTGAAATCTCTTCCTTTCCTCATACGCGTACGGGCCAGACTCAAGGCCGCCGGAAATATTAGGGTAGATCTGGCAAGAGGCCAGAAGGATCATCTGGAGATTTTGAAGCAGTTGAAAACTGCATAAGGCCCGGATGCTCTCAACGATGACGATTCTGATGGTGATGACGATCTTCTTTCCCAGATCATCAAGAAGAGGAAGAACAACAAATACGACCTGCATTCAGGGAAGAATACCACCAAGCACAGAAGAATATACGTGCCACAGCCGATGCGTTCAGTGTTGGGCCATGCGAGGCCATTACCAAAGTCGACTCCGCCCAGGCCACAAAAGCAGTCCAGAGGCAGCGCGAAGACCGCCAAGGTTATTTCATCAGTAGCTGATCCTCGCCAACAACCTCAGCTACCGAACCCCTTTATCAGTAAGCGCACTTTTGCCCTTCCACAGCCAGACCGAGACAAGCCGTACGCCTTCTCAGGCGTAATTGTCCAGCAGCCGCCGCAAGCATTCAATGCGTTCCCGCATCAGATGCCGGGGGGTCTTCAGTCGATGGGCATCTTCCCACACGCGGGCGCGTTGTTGGCGTCCTTCACACACGATCTGCTGATGGATATAGATTTCAAAAAGACGCTGGCGATGCAGTCGCCGGAGTTCCCACCTCCCCCGCTTCTGGCGTTCAAGGAACGGCCCGGGTTTTAAGGTGTTCCCTGCGAGGTGGCGCCTTTAGTCTCAGAGTCGCTCGAGTCGGAAGGAGTTGTCCGAAGATGGATCCCAGGTCCGCATGATTGATCACCGTCGCATGAGTCGTTGCCGTCTCTACAGCCGGGCTCCACAGAGCCGGTGACGCCTTGAACCGGGTTACCAGAACAACCCGTTGATTGTTCTTTCGAGACTACTGCCGCCATTTTTCGCGAGTATCAGAACCGAATTCAGTATCGACATCATTACCAAGAGCATCAGCGACAGATTCAAAGACAGTCAACTACCTATATTAGGAAGCCTGTGTTTGTGGTGGTCCTAATCCAGAGAAGTCTCTTTACTTTAAAAGGTCATGCTGCCCCGAAGCCGGCTGTCAAGAGCCCTCCTTCGGATTAAAACTCGTTTTCCACGTCTCGCAGTCGTGGTAGGCGAAGCAATGAGATGAATTGGAGGCCGGATGAAGTGCGGAAGCCGGCTAAAGTGTTAAAGCCGAGATCAGCGAGGAAATCAAGGATGGCCTCAAGCATCATTGGCCCAGATGACGATGGTCGTATGGCCATACAATAACTAGTAAAGAACATAATATGATTCTGAAGCCGTTGAGGAGGTTAGCTTGAGGCATAATTTGGCAGGGGGGTTGGCTTTTTATTCATTTTTTCTTAGGTAGGTTTGTTAGAATGGCTTGATGTGGTTGCCTTGATGCATACCACTAATTGCTCATTTGAGAGTATGAAAAGCATGGCTTCCTATCACATGCTTTGTCTTTCAGCACATAGCTCAAGTTGAGTAGCCATCAACGATTCAGTCGACTACACATGTCTCAAAATAGAGATTCAAACAGAAATGTCTCCCAAACAAAGTAGGTGTTCCTGGCTGGTCCTCCGTAATTACAAAAGCCAAATGGTCCGATGCCCATACGATCGTCCTCGCACCGCGTAGATACCAGCTCCCTCTATTTATTCAGCAGCTTGGCCGTGCCGCCCAAAGTCTGCGGAAATCGTCCACTCCTGCTACCGACAATCGCACCCTACTATGAGCTTCAATTTGTAATACATCCGCAGATGCTCCACGGCAACCTTTAGCTCGTTGACGACGAAGAAATATCCATAATGCGCGTGCTGTCCATGTTGAGCAATGCTGTCTGCTTCTAGCCGCGATGAAGAACAGCGTCAAGAGTCTGATCGGGTTTCTGTCGACATCAAGGTTACACTGGGTGCCTGAAACTGTGTAGCTCCCGACGCCCGATGCTGTCCTTGTTGAGAGAGAGGGAGTCTCTCATACGGACTGAGAACATCGCATAACGAGACTCGCTGATGATATACACTCGAGCTCTTCAACTTTCGGACTGCCTTGTAGTAACTGTGCCCTTCTTGCCTCTAATCGTGGCTAGTTAGTCTCATTGTCGCGCGGCAACGGGCGCTGTTTCGTAGATCCAGACCGAATGACCCAACTCACCAGTATTTGGCCCAAAGAGACTAGCTCGCTTTGAATTTGATCTCTAATCTATATAGTACCATGCTCGCAAGAGAGTATCCTCCTTATGGGGCGTTGCAAACCACACCCTGACACACCCTAGCCCCCAGCATGGATATGGCAAAGGAAATGTACCAAAAACTGGCGTTGCAGACTCACGATACAAATGTTGCAGCTATTGCAACTATTTAATTCAGGCTCTGGCGTGTGAAATCAAGTCAGCTTGGAAGAGTTGCCGACGTGTACACGTTAGCCGACAGTGCCTTGCACTTGCTGAAAATCATCTGATGTCCAACTAATGAGTTCTGCGAACATACTGTTCTATTACATACTCACAGGAAATCCTATGCGGCAATTGAAGGCTGTATTAGAACTGAGGTAGATTCGCCCATCATAGTCTGTTGAGTTCGAGGTTTTCGTCAAGTGGCGGAAGTAGAAGCTGCCCATGTACCAACAGTGGATTTGAAGGCTGTGTTCTGGGGACTTCTTCACCCACATCACGAGTGGAATGGGGATTAGTAGGGAACTGTCGTCAATCTTCCCTATAGTCGCGGCACCGGGGCACGGGAATCTAGATTGACTGAATTCCATAAGTCTCTTTCGAGTGTTAATTATTGACGAACGTTGATTAGTCGCTTCATGTTGCCCCCCGTTTGCAAGTATCCAGCCGAACTACGACTGCCGCAACGTCACTCAGCTTCGGTGACGCATTCACGAGAACCAAGTAAATGGTCTGTGAATCCAATGGGTGGTAATACGTTTCCAGATGTTACAAAAAGGTGGCAAATGCAACAGTCTAGGATGACAGTATCTACAAGTCTATTCATAATCCGAACTCATTCGTCACAAGCTCTTTCTCGCCGAAATCATGAAAATACAACAATACTCGTTGGCAGGCTGGCCTCGCTTGCCTTAGCTCACAAAACAGTTCCACCTGGAGTATTCAAGCGCCATGCCGATTTGTCCAAACGTTGTGCTTCTGGAGCCGCCAGGTTCAAGCAGCGTAGATTCGATCGTCATCAGGAGATCAGCCATGGTAAGAGATCCGGCAACAGCTCCTACACCATCGTCACCGAAGCCCCTTACAACGACACTCTCCAGAACGACACCTGCGTTCTCGCTCCCGATGTCACTGCCGGTCCGTACTACTGGCCTCGTTCGGAGATCCTGAGACAGGACATGACCGAGGACCAGGTTGGTGTCCCTCTTAATCTCGACGTTGGAGTCCTTGACATGGCTACCTGCGAATCTCTTCCCAACGCTTTGGTAGCTTTCTGGCACTGCAATGCCACGGGAAGCTACTCCATTTTCACGGGCCGTGACCCCAACACCGACTTCCGAGAGCTTCTGGAGTCTCTAAACGTCACAGACTTTGAGATTGGGACGACGGATCTCCACACCGACGACCCGACCTGGCTGTGCGGCATGTGGCCCTCCAACAACGAGGGTATCCTCGAAATGAAAACAGGTTTCCCTGGATTCTACATTCAGCGGAGCATACACGTTCACGCTCAAGGTACGCTTCGTTGTATAATGGAAATGTTACATGAAGAACTAATGGTTCTAGTCTTCACCGACTGGGTCCTTCACACCAACGGCACAGTGAAGACTGGAAACACCAACTCCATCGGCCAGCTGTACTTTAACGAGACTGTTTCGCAGGATACAATGGCCCTGGAGCCTTACGCAAGCCACGCTGAAATCAACCGTACCACCAATGACGTGGACTCGGTCTTTTCCTCGGGGCTTGCGAATGGCTACAACCCCACCATCGATATTATCCCTTTGGACGGCGACGATATCACCAAGGGCATGGTCGGATACATCACTATCGGAATCGACACTGAGAAAAGCCCTTCTCTTAGCGGATCAGAAACCGCAGGAGGAGGTGGTGCCCCAAGTGGAAGCCAAAGCGCTTTTCCCAATGGAGGTACACCCCCTCAATGAGTTAGTAATCAAGAAGCCCATTGACGGGGCTCGGCGGGAGGCTTTGAGCGCTTAGAATGAGAGAAGAAAGAGAACATCCCCGTTTGATGAAGAAATGAGCACACAATATGTAAATTCGTATATTTACTACGAGTCAAAAGGAAGGAAAATGAATCACACCAATTTCATTTTGGGTCTGGCTGATTTCTTGATATGAACCATGTTGGTCCACGTCTTGCTCACGAGGATCATGACGGGAATTTTATCGTCAGTTGGTATGAACTTGTTGGAACTGAAAATATCCCAAGCTAATCTGAAGTGCAGATACGAATGTAGAAACTGTCGGTTCCCCTAAACGCCCACTGTCCGACATTTCCCCTGGGCACTGATGTCTTTCGAAGTTATAACTTGCGGGCGACAAGATGAAAGTCGCCCGAGCACTCAAATGATTGGAACTTTCCGCGAATCATACTCGTTTCCAAAATGTTCATCCAGCTGCCCCTTCGTCTCCACCTCCGTCATCCGGTTCAACGGATCCTGCTCTGTTAACCAATACATTGCTCCGGTAACATCGCATAGACTCACTTCGCATCTTCGGCATATCTCAAAGCTCCAAAAAGTCAGCCTTTTCCCCAGGGCCCAATCCTCCAAATAGCCTATGTCTATGTACACATGTGAACCTAGTCAGGTTCTTCCATAGCCTTCGATTTCGTTGCGCAACGGTACCAGTTGTAGCTTTCCTTGATCAACCAGACATCCGTGTCGTACCATTCCAAGTCAATTTTGGAGTGAAAACAACCTAATTTGAATATTGGTAACCTTTCACGTAATCATACACGTGCGCCCTTCTCGCAGCTCGGCCAAACTTCGCTTTGGCAGAGCCGAAGCTAGAAAGACATCCCTGTATAGATGCCAATGACCATGGCTATGCCAGATAATGCTACGGTTGGCAATGGTTTAGCCCCTTGGGAACATCTACTAATGCCATAGTCTAGAGACATTGCTGCACGGATACCTTTCGTCCCTCACTCTTTCTGTATATTTCGGCACCGCCCTTATCTTCCCACCTTTTCCACCGTGGTTTTCTCTTCATTCTTCTGCGTTTAGTATATTACTATGTGACGCTGTTTTGGAACGTAGTTCATATATCGAGGAATGTAATTTATGTGTAATCACATTCGATATCGAAATCTAGGTAGTCTATGGGAATAATGCTATAAACCTATCGGAAGGTCACTTTTGCAATGTAAGTGCTTAATCAATGGCCTTGAGCAAGTATTTATCCTGCCAGAAACGACCGTTTGCCGCCGGCGTGTCGCGCCGGACGGCAGCAGCACGCTCCTGGAGACGTGAGGCAGACAGATACGCCCTGCGTCTGACCTCCGCCTTTTCCGCCAAATCTCTCTTGGCAATACCACCGTACGCGCACTTTCCACCGTTGAAAGCGGCATTCGCAGTCGCCTTCCACACCTCAGTGACGTCGTTGATCATAGGCAGAGTCCAGTAGAGGCGGCATTCGGCATCCTCGCGGACAAACTGCGCGGGAATGCCGTCTTCCACGTTGTCCCGTAGGATCTGGTCACGAACATTGACCGCGGCCGCCAGACTGCGATTCAGGGGCAGGTCGTCGTAGCGGGCGAAGGCAGCTTTCTGCTCTTCGGTGGTGGCGCGAGGAAGAAGGAAGGTGGTGTAGCCGTAGATGTTTTCCCAGTCCAGGACCTGAGAGCCCTTGATACCGCCAACACCCTCGATGGGGCCCTCGACAGGAAGCCCACCAAAAGCAACAGACTTGACGCCGCCGTGAAGACGGAGGAACTCTGAAGCAAGAGTGCAGGTTGAAGCGCAGACGCCGTCGTACAGGATGATGATGTTCTCAGCCTCGAAGGGTTGCGGGAGACCAGTGAGGTTTCCGTAGCCGTGGATCCCCATGCCCAGACCGAAAGTCCCGTTTGACGTGGTCAAGGGATCGTCAAGGTTCCACCGCATCAAGTCAGTGTACGACGTGTTCCGGAAGACCCGAGGCGCGAACTTGTTGTCAAACGAAGTGAACGGCTGGTTTGTGAGGTTGTAATCGTAGCGCCAGTTGAACCAGCTCATGGCAAGACTGATCAAGCCAGAGTTATCACTGGTGTAAATGTCCAGGTCAGCCACAATGTCTGAGACGATTTCAGCGGCAGCAACAAAGCCGTCACTCTCCTTCCATCGGGAGAAGCCATCTTGCACTTTATCAGGGAACAGCTGGCGGAAGAAGTCGTAACCTTGCAGGATGTAGCCACCGCCGTTCTGCTGGAAGTCGATGACCAGCTTCGTCTTGCCCGCTGCAAGCGCAGCGGTGTAGAAGTCCTGGGTAACCTTCTGAAACTCGGCAGGGCTGGCACTTGAGAAGGCTGTGAGGACGACGACGGCAACTTCCTCAAAGCCTTCGCCCTCAAGGAAGTAGCCAGAGACAACGCCGTCGCTGGTCACAACGACAGGGTCGGGGTATCCAGGAAGGATGGGAGCGGTGACGTTGAGGGTGATGGTGCCAGCCGGGGTCTGGGATGCAGGGCTCAGGGGATTGCAGAACTTGGCGTAGAACGACAGGCCGTCGACAACGCCCGTGAGGTCCTTCTTGACGCGGGCGTGGTTCTCGAACGTAACTTCGGTACCGTTTTCAAAGGTGATGGTCGTGTTGGGTCCCTGGTAGATGTATCTGCCGACAGTGTCAGCGAAGCCTAGAGAAAACCCAGTGGGGGTTTCTTTACCGGATACGACCACCAGAACTGAAGTAGCCCTTGCCAATACCAGTAGCTTGCCCAGACTTCTCAA
Organism: Colletotrichum coccodes; assembly: GCA_020466075.1. NCBI lineage: Eukaryota > Fungi > Ascomycota > Sordariomycetes > Glomerellales > Glomerellaceae > Colletotrichum > Colletotrichum coccodes. Next base: position 13,352 of record JAIMZG010000426.1, read on the forward strand.
AGAACATGGAGTTGTAGGCAGAGTTGGCATCGCGGTTCCAGTTGGCCTTGTTGATAGTGTCCTCTAAGTACTTGGCAGCTTCGACTCCGTTGATGAGCTTGACGGCAGATGCGGTCTCGGGCGTCGAGATTGCCTCTTCTAAGAAGGGATCAACAGGAGCTCGTCTTGATGAACAGCCATAGGGACCTACCGTAAATTTTGATTACCGGCAAAGACGACCCATCCTCGCTGATAGACACCAGACCCCGCTCACGGGTCCATTCAAAGACAGCCGTAAGCAAGTCGGGGTAGTACACAAAATGGCCGTCATGGCCGGGACCGAAGACTTCTTCGTACAGAGCAGACTGGAACGCGTATTCTCCGGGGTAAACATCATTCTCGAGGTTTTTTCTGATGTTGGAGAGGGCGGCGAACATGTCGTATCCCGGGAAATCATACTCGGCCGGGGGGTCCGCCTTGTAAGCGGCATCTTTGAAAGAAGTCAGCCACCGGCAACTTCACGGAGTGCCTGTCAACTTGCCACTCTGCCACTCGAGGTAGGGGAAGATAGAGTCCACAAGCTCAATGGCCGCCTCTTTCCCGAGAGGAACGGAGTTGAGGCAGGCATGCGCCAATTGAGCCGGCACCGTTGCCGTAACTACGAAACCGACCCTGTTAGTCCGCCTCTGAGCGGCATAATACCCGGGTTGGAATAAGTACCGGTCGGAGCAGTCGCATGCTGAGATGCCCAGGCCGCGCTAACAGCAGCGCAAGGCTCGGAGGCGTTGATCGGGACCGTGGTGTTGGGGAAGAACGCGGCCGCTCGATCAGCGGCACTGACCAGCAGAGCTGGCAGGGTGATGGAGGAGCTCCGCATGTTGGCAGTTGCGTCTACTGCACAACAACTTGGTCTTCGATTCGGTCTGGCTGGAAGCTGAAGCCCAACTGTTCCTACCCACCGCCCCGGGCTCGGGGCGACGCCGTCTTATACCCAGTGCCATTGTAGCCTTCATCCACTCTCATCGACTCAGGGGTACAGCCGTTTTCTAGACCCGGCGATGTCACCATTGCATGTCTAATGGACGTTCATCCCAATCGATTGAGCTTGTTTTCTCTTCACCACCTATGCCGCTAGCTCGAGATGGCAGGTCGCGTTGCGAGGTTACCCCGGCACTAGGGCCGGCCCCAGCGCCGCAAAACTTGGCCTGTGAACCTAGTCCGAAGTCCCCGGCGGATCAGTCAGACTACGGGTCTGCAAGCTTTGCCCGAGGAATCCGCAGTTTGCTTTTTCAACCACCTCCGTGCCGAATTATGAGAGGACGATTAGTCGCCACCGTTGGGCCGTTGGTTGGCGTTGATCTTGTGGTTTTAGCCTATGTTGTGGGGATCGATAAGACGACACCTGCTAAACGGAGCTTAGGCAGGGAGGCGACAGCCCCGTTCTTCGGCAAATAAATGCCGTTTACACGGCCCCATCATACTACGTCGGCGACGGGCATAGCGATTATGCTAGCGAGTGCATAATGAAAGACTCAGCCCCAACAGGTATATTTATTGCGGCCAGATTTCGAGGCCAGGTTTCAAATCTCCTTTCGCATCTCGACATCATATTGTTCTCCCAGAGAATAGAAGTGGTCTGGTTCTGTCATCAGCCAGCTGAGGTCATTTACCTTTATTTGGAAGGTCAGTAGTGAAGTTAAGTTGACACACAATTCATACGGACGATCGATTCAAAAAATAAAAAAATAAAAAGTTCACAGGGAAGACGGAACTCAACACGGGGCCTCTACACGATAACAAAAGCTGTCCAAGCAAGTTTACAAAATTGTGCTCTTGCAGTGGGTAATGGTATACTATACAACCCGGTTTTTCCTCATACTAACGCCGCGAACTCCCTAAGCCAGTGTATTTACTCGTGGAATCATGAGCAGCCGTTTGTTGACCTGTTGTCTTTCTGTCGTGGCAAGTGCGGTGCATCTATTGTGAGGGATCGGCCTTGGGGACGCTAGGCAGCTCAGCAGCAATAGCCTTGGCCGCCTCATTCTGCTCCTTCGAGGGGCCGTCCTCGGCCTCCTTGGGGGCAACGGGCTGGTCGTTGGGAGGGAAGAAGATTCTAAAATGCAGGTGAGCACTTTGAAGAATAGGGGAAATCAAATCAAGAACGAACTTGGTACTTACGGTAGGGTCTCATTGTAGGCCTTGACGTCCTTCATCTCGAAGGTGCAGAAGACGATTTTATCCAACTTCTTGCCGTCCTCCCCGTCAAGGAAGTCCCTTACAACTCCCGCGGCAATGGGCGCAGCCTCGTGGCTGGGGTATCCGTAGACACCAGTGCTGATGGCGCTGAATGCGATGCTGCGGCAGCCGTTCTGGACGGCGAGGGCCAGACTTGACTTGTAGCAGCCCTCCAGCTTGTCCTGGGAAGGCTCGGGGTTGAGCTCGTCGTAGACGGGGCCGACAGTATGTATGACCTTCTTGCAGGGGAGGTTGTGGGCGCCGGTGATCTTGGCCGAGCCCGTGGCGCATCCGTTCAGGGTCTTGCACTCCTGGAGGAGGCCGCGACCGGCGGCGCGGTGGATGGCGCCGTCGACGCCGCCGCCACCGAGCAGGCTCGTGTTCGCGGCATTGACGATGGCGTCGACGCTAAGCCTCGTGATGTCGCCTCGAATAACGGCGACCTTCTGGTTGTGCGACGCGCTGGGAGGGTAGAGCGGCTTCGAGGACGCTACTATCTTGCCGAGCTTGTAGAGGAGCTCCACAGTAGGGATGTCAGCAGCAGCGGTAGTGGCCATCTTAGCGGCTTGTCGAACTGGCATAGGTGCCTTGAGGCTTTGGTTGTTCGGGGTTGGATTCGAGACAGGTTTGGGGGATTGGGAGATTCGACGGGCGTCGGCGCGGGTTGGTGATGAGGTGCTGGCGACAAAGAAGCACTCGGCCGGAAGCACGAGAGGTGCGAGCCCATGACGAAAGACCCCGCGCTAAATTTACAGTATTGGCTGAGCTTGAGCTTGGGCTTGTCGCGTCTTATCGGTGCCTTATCGGCGCGCTGTGGCAGGCCAAGTTTCTTGTTTAGATATTGGGGTTTGCTTGATTCAGCACTTGCCAGGCACGCCAGGGATGCATGCGTTAACGAAGCCTAGTTTTATAGACCGAGAAAGGGATCGCATGCAAAGGGAACCAAATACGATCCAAATTCTATTTCAAAGTAAAAACCTGCCAGCCATAATCGAATAGTGTTATGCTTTGCTGGTTACATGAATCAGCTACAGCGTGGCCGGTGAGGTTGAGGTACCTTATCGGGTTTTTATCTTATCGAGCTGGCTTCCTATCTAATCGTCCACCCATCCCCCGTTTGTCGCGTGTGGCAGGCGGGAACGGTGCTGTGACCCCTCGTTGGATCCATTTGAGTCATCCCCGCCGCAAAAGAAGTGTTGCCCCGCCACCACAACCACACATTTTCCATGCCTTGAGCCTCTCGTGGTGCCCAATTGAACGACACTCGAAGATCAAGCGACGACACGATACCTACGAGATCCAACACATCTCGATTCTATCCTCTCATCAACCCATAGAATCTAGGCACCATGGCGGACGCTTCCGCGGACCCCACCGCCAAGCTGGCCGAGTCGACGGCCAAGCTGCAGCTCGATGAGGAAACAGGAGAGATGGTCAGCAAGGGTGAGCTGAAGAAGAGAATGGCAAAGCGCGCGAAGAAGGCCGCTGCGGAAAAGGCAAAGACTGCCAAGGATGCCGTTGCAAAGGCTGCTGGTGCAGGAGACAGCAAGCCTGCCCCCAAGCCCAAGGCGAAGCCTGAGGAGGTTGTCCTGGACCCGGAGGCCATGTTCAAGCAGGGCTTCCTTCAGGAGGTGTACAAGGAGAGGCCGTCTGAGAACGTCGTTACGCGGTTTCCTCCCGAGCCCAATGGCTAGTATGTGCGCAGATGCCTCATCATCGTCCCACCTCTAACGCCGCTTCCAGTTTGCACATTGGCCATGCCAAGGCCATTGCCGTCAACTTTGGTTTTGCAAAGTTCCACGGAGGTGTTTGCTACCTGAGATACGACGACACGAACCCCGAGAAGGAGGAAGAGAGGTACTTTACCGCCATCGAGGAGATGGTCAGATGGCTGGGTTTCACGCCGTACAAGATCACCTACTCGAGCGACAACTTCCAGAAGCTCTACGACCTGGCAGAGAAGATGATTACTCTAGAGAAAGCCTATGTCTGCTATTGCGGAGGTGAGAGTTCTTACGCGGTCAAACCGTTTTCCATCGCTAACCATTTATCCCTCAGATGCCGAGATCAAGCTCCAGCGCGGCGGTGAGAAGGGCGCTTCCCCCAGATTCCGATGCGAGCATGCGAACCATACCGTCGACGAGAACCTACAGAAGTTTAGAGATATGAGAGACGGCAAGTACAAGCCGAGGGAGGCCTTCTTGCGCATGAAGCAGGACATCACCGATGGCAACCCCCAGATGTGGGATTTGGCTGCGTACCGCATCAAGACCGACACGCCACACCACCGCACCGGCTGGGACTGGAAGATCTACCCTACATACGACTTCACGCACTGTTTGTGCGATAGCTTCGAGGGCATCACACATTCGCTGTGCACGACGGAGTTTGTCCAGAGCCGTGTCTCGTATGAGTGGCTGAACAAGACGCTTGGCGTCTATGAGCCCATGCAGCGCGAGTATGGCCGTCTAGGTATCACGGGTACCGTGCTGTCGAAGAGAAAGATTCTCAAGCTGGTCGAGGAGAAGATTGTTCGTGGTTGGGACGACCCTCGCTTGTACACGCTCATTGGTATCAAGCGCCGCGGTGTGCCCCCACGTGCCATCCTGGATTTCGTCAACGAGTTGGGTGTCACCACGTCTGTCTCCGTTATCCAGATCAAGCGCTTCGAGCAGACTGTGCGCAAGTACCTCGAGCGCACAGTTCCTAGGCTGATGATGGTCTTGGACCCCATTCCTGTTGTCATTGAGGACGCCGAGCCTACTGATGTCGAGCTTGCCTTCTCTCCCAAGGACCCCAACATGGGATCGCACACCATCAAGTTCACGCCCACAGTGTACATCGACCGTGCCGACTTCAGAGAGGTCGACAGCAAGGACTACTTCCGTCTCGCCCCTAACAAGACGGTCGGTCTGCTCAACGCCCCCTTCCCTATCAAGGCCACTTCTTACACCAAGGATGAGCCACCGGCAAGGTAACCGAGATCCGCGCCGTCTTCGACAAGGAGACGAAGAAGCCCAAGGCCTATATCAACTGGGTCGGCACCGAGGGCTCTAAGAAGGTCGAGGCCCGTATCCATAACTCGCTGTTCAAGAGCGAGAAGCCTGACGACGCCGAGGGCGGCTTCCTCAACGACATCAACCCCGAGAGCGAGGTCGTCTACCCCGACGCGCTCATCGAGAGCGGCTTCGATGAGGTCAAGCGCCGCGCGCCCTGGCCCGAGGCTGCTGGAGAGAGCGAGCTGGGCAAGGGCGGACCGGAGAGTGTGCGCTTCCAGGCCACTCGTATCGCCTACTTTGTGAGTCACCTGCGCATTAAGAATACTGATACAGACACTAATGTACGTATGTAGGCCGTGGATTCCGACAGCACTGACGACAAGATCATTCTCAATCGTATTGTGTCACTGAAGGAGGATGCTGGAAAAGTTTGAGTCACTGTGACAAGGTTGGACGGAAATTTGGTTGGACGGAAGGTTGGCGGTTGAGGAGTATTCGGAGTTGACTAGACGGGAGGTCGTAATACCAAACGAAACCCACAGACAGCGGTGGTAAGGAATCTTTTGTCATGTTTCCGACGCTTGTCAAAGAAGTGATTCACTGCCGCCTTCCCCAAAACGTATATTAAGATTATTGCTACCGCTACAATGTCCTGTTTCCCACAACACCACAAAAGTCCCGAGTGAACGATAGCACACTCGAAGGAAAATGACGTTATTCAACGGTCTTCGGCTGGTTACAGCCACTTTGGCTCCAGACACTCTATGCTCCGCGATGCTCGAGAACACACATACAATGCAGGTATCAAAGGGTGAACGGGAAGCATGGCAACCATCCTGGGGAAAACCAGCCGCGCCCATCGTGGGTTACGGACTAGGCAGCCTTGCTCTGTCACCGCGCACGCGTGACGACGGCAGTGAAGAGACATGCCCCAGGGACACTAGTATGTTTCCCTCCGCTGTTTTCAGACCTCCTGCCTTCTATGCATCCCTCCCAGGTTTCCACTCCACCGCGGTAAACTAAGTAAGCGTTCCCGTAGTCGCCTGCCACCTCCCGCGCAACTGGAACTGCTGCCCCACCTCGATGCCCTGCTGCGGCCCGGGGTGCTGCGCGCAGGGTTTCCACTGCGTCGACTCGGAGGTTGGCATGTGCTGCTCCAAGGGCAAGACGCTCCGCGACGGGGTTTGTGTTGCTGGGAGCTGCTGCGTCCCAGCGGGAGGGTGCGGGAGGGGGCACGTCTGCTGTGCGGGGGAGTGCGTCAGTGGCAGTTACTGCGCTGCTTGGAGGGGTCCAAGGGGAGCGGCCGGCAGAGCGAGGAGTACTGGGAGTTTTTGGTGGTTTGTGATGTTGGTGCTTTTGACAGTTTGGGGAGGATATTGAGCGCTTGATGGGAACTTTGCCGCCGGACTGTTGAGTGAGCCACGACAAAGTCGCCGAGTGGAATGATTATCCCGAAAGAAAATTAGGTTAGGACCGGTTTCCAACAATACCGGGACTTGACCTACGCAGCATTGTAGCCGTTCTTGTTGGTGGATCAGCCACGATATCGGAACCAACCTTGAGTTCAACGTGGCTTTCCTAAGTGTATTGTAGATCCTCGTCTCCTCAATTTGCTGATTTCATCATCGCCACAGATTAACACATGACTAGTAAGTCATAAGACGGGGATAGGTGGCGGAGGCTGCACAGATCGCCAACCGCCGCCGTCTCATTGATTGCTTCCATCTATGACGCCTCTCTAGTTTCTGCCGGTCAAGCCGGCCTCTTCGCCGTCTTTCTTGGTTTCTCGAAGTACTAGCGTTGTATGAGAACGGCGGTTTTGAGAAGAGGGAAGAAGTAACGAGGGCAGGGTAAACCAATGACCCGGCGGCTTCTGCTAATCAGACGGTGCGAAATACGGAGGCTGCTCATAACAAATTATCAGTTCACATATTGTCAGGTTGAGCAACGGGAGATGTAACAGGGGGACGTCGGTGTTACTGTTCCGGGGGGCCCTCTTTGCCAAGCCGTCTCAAGATTTAGGTTTTTCGCTGGTTGCAAAAAAACTTAGACCTAACCAACATAATGGAAATGCAATAATTCCTCGAGAAATGGAGCTTTATTATTGATGGCCAAAAGATAGAGAATAAGATCGACCAACTGTGTCGAAACCTGAAGCCGGAAGGTATACGTCTAAAACTTTCCAGTGCCGTGCCTCGGGATGTGTGGAGTTAATGGAAGCAATTTGACTGAACCTTTTGGTGACATGTTTGGATCGACCCAAAGTTAAGACGAACCTTTTGTCGGAAAGTCTAAAGAGATGGGGAGCGGGCCCAACAAACTCGCCGCCAGAGCTGTATTCACTGGGAAATTAGTTCGTAAATTTTCCTTTTCCCATGATTTTCTCCTTGGACAAAACTGAATCGTGTTTGACGAATATTTTGCCAGGACTAGGTGGCATTGTACTATTCAAATGGATTGTCGTCATGCCGGGCTATCTTGAAAGTGTCTCGAGGGATAGGTAAAGGGCAAGGATGCGCTGGCTATACGGAAGCAACGACGGAGAAACTCCCGCTTCGTCAAAAAAAAAAAAAGTAAAATCATGGAGAGTTTATGGGCGACACACTCTACGTAGGTGGTCATCCCATCGGTAATTATTTCGGTTGAGCGGTAAGATGTAAAGTCGGGCAGAATAAGGGGTCTTTTTCGGACGGAATCTCTCCAACTCCCGGATCGAGGTAGGCACCTTCCGAAGGGAGCTGGGGCCTGGCATGGCCGGCGTCCCCGGCAATTCATGCGAAGCGGCCGGCCGGATAACCTTAATCGGGGGCCGGGCTCCCAGCAGGACCGTGCTCGATGCGTTCCGGAATGGGGCGGGCGCATCTGATTTGTTTTGTTGATAGCCTGATAAAGCAGACAAGTGGAGTATACGACCTCGACGATCAGACCAATGACGACAACGAAGGTGGAGAGATAAGCCTGAGGATGGATTGGTGGGAATCCGGGCGCATGTCTGCATGGATGACAGCTGGGCTGGGATCCCTTGATGAAGAAAAATTGGATGCTGGTTGCTGAATTTCGCCTTGAACTATGTTGCTGTGCAATGTGCGATGATATTCTTTTCTTGGAAGACCTGAACTGTCATCTGAGCGATGCATTGAACTCGGGACCAGCTCATCCATCTGCCTTTTTCATTGTCGGGGCGAGTCACGTTCGTACACTACGCCTCATTTCCTATCGGTTGAGTTGGTAACACAAAGTCTTTCGTTCCACAAAGACCTTGGCAACTGTGCCGCAATCCCCCTCCTCGACCCCTTGCCAAGGTCAGCGATTTTGCTCGGCCGCGGTGGCGGAGGGCATGGTTTGACGCAACGGCGGGGGGAAGGACGCCCGGCTTAGCGGTAGAGAATGCGAGATACCAGCACGCGTTCTAGTGCGATAACAGTAATTTGTGGGCAAAAAGGCGGGCTGGCCCCTCTGTCGTTTGTTGGTTTCCTGACGATGTAATCGTTGGAGTTTGCTTTGTACCTTGCGGATGACAGGGTTTAATGGCGGTTCCCAAAGCTGGTGCTTACTCGGGAGTAATTACACTGCGGGACTGCACCGCAATGAGGCAGGCAGGCAGCCATGTCTGTCTGTTTGTCTGTCCATTTTGCTGCTTCGTTCTCCATGTCCTTCTTCCTTCCTTCCTTCCTCTCTCGTCTTTTTTTGGTCGATTGCCATGCAACTTGCTCCTGGCTGCCTGCTGTCTGCCCAGCCTTCGTCGCCCGGTCTGGCCCCGCCGTGTCATATCGTTCCTGCCTTTTGAGGTTTCCCTCTCTCCCTCGAGTCCCTTCTTTCCCATTTTCGTTCCTCCCGCCTCTTCCCCTCCTTCCTCCCCTCCCTGACTTCCTTCCTTCCTTTTTGTCGCGCCAATCCCTTCCTTCTATCGTGGGCCCTGTCTCTGGGTCTTTTCTGTGTGTCTGTCTTAGCTTAGCTTAGCTTGTCCTCGCTTGCGCTGACCTGCGCCGGCGACCTGCATCATTAGTGGTTTTCCTGCAGCTCCGTGAATCTCTGTCTGTTTTTCTCCTTTGCATCGACTGTGATTTTCTTTCCCAAACTTGTTCCCTCGTTCGTCTTCCAACGCCATCATCTTGGCTCTAATCGCAACGGTGCGCTTGCGCGGACAACCGTCCCAGTTCGGCAACCTTGATTTTCCCAAAACCCCCTCCCCGAACAACTACTCGTTTCCGTTCGGGTCCCATCTCCTCGGTTTGCGGCCGCTCGTGCTCAAAACTCGCGAGTATTCAATCCCTCTAGCGATCCTCCTCCATCCTCGTCCCGTCAGTGCCCGACCGACACGCAGACATTCTGTCGTTTCCATTGCAGCACAAATTCGACTCCCCTCGAGGATAGGGTTCTGTTCCCGCAAATCTTATCCAAAGCGCCACATCCCGGCCACCACCCTTCCACGCGTCCGCCGTCCCCATCGCGCCCTCCTCAACGGCCATATTCCCGGCGGCGCCACACTTTAAGCTCAGAACGCTGCGACGCTCCCCTCCGCAACGATCACTACCCAGCCCGGGAGTCATCCAGCGGCGCCAGCACTCTCCACCCCGTGGCCTTTGGCACTCGTGGGTGCCCTAACGGCCGCCGTGGTCCCTAACATCCCAGGCTAGTCAGCCTGCAGTGCTACAGCGTCTGGCCTGGCTGCACTGGGCCTGCCCTTCCCCCCGACGTTCCATCCAGACAGGCTTCTGCCTCCGTCGATCCGGTCCCGCTCCGGTCTGTTGCTGGTCGCCCTTGAGTTCTACCTTGCTGCGTTGTGCCTAGCGTCGTCGAGCATTAGCAGAGAGGGGCCCATCAATCGAAAGTCCATTTAGGTTGCAGCCATGCCGCCCCCGTCGGCCACTTCGCCGCCCCCAATCCTAGCCATTACGGCTACTTATCTACAGCTGTTAGCCCAGCACCTCCCCCGACCCGTCTACGAATTGCTTCACAAGACCCAACACCATATTCGACGCTGCTACGCCGCGGTCACCTCCTCCGCCATCGTTGTCCGCATCCATTCGCTCATCCCATCCAAGATGCGACGCCCTCTCGGATTCTCGGCACTTTTAGTTGTGCTGTTCCTGGTAATCGGCCTACCGGTCATTCTTGCGCAGAGCGAGCCTTTCCACTGTTACCCGTATCCGCCCGCCGACAAGCTTGCAAGCCCTTTCATCACGCTGCAGCCACATTGCTGCAAGGGCCCCATTGACAACAAGTTGCGAGTTGGAACCAAATGCGAGTTGGCGAACGGGGGGAAGTACAAGACCAAGTTTGGACAGGAATTGGGAACATGCGCGACGGGCTGGACGGACGCATGCTGTATGCGCTTGGTACGTCGAAGTCCAAACACCGTTGGCTGACAAGTTACTGACCACGCGTTTAGCATTACCCACCCGAAATCGCGCGACCAGATATGTCATATTGCGATGCGGGCTTCCTCGTCAAGGCCGAGCCAAAGAACATCATTAGCGCTCGCAGCTGGAAACCCGAGAGATACGGAATATGATTGTGCAGAAGACGACAATTGAATGCATCGGATGGAAGAACAGTACTCCCGGGCCCTCCAGCTTGATGATGCCCGGTGACCGCAGGGCCAGAAGAGGCATACGAGATGATGCCCACAATGCCCACTAAGCCCCAGGACCTCCGTCATGGGCCGAGCGCGCCGAAGACTCTCAGCGATTCAGTGAATCTCCACCAGAGCCACGGCCTGAGGAAGTGCAAGATTTGATCAGGGGACCTGAAGGGCCGCCCTACGCTGTTTGGAAATCGGAACAATACCACCTTGAATGACTGGCGAAACACAGGCATTTTGGCGTTTTGCGGGCAACGGGCGCGTTATGATGGCACGAATGCTACGGTCGCCCTTGTACGAAACAACCCCGGGCTTTCGCACTATATACCCAGGGCGACTGGTATTGGCTTGTTTGCATCTTGTCATGACGAGGAAACAAACAGAATTTTTAGACGGGCCGAGAATGGAGGAGGCCGAGGAGAGAAGAAAAACAAGTGACTGGTTGGTGTCGGCCGTGGGCCATGAGCCATGGATGGGGTTCACTTCGCATGTGTGTATAATTAGGAGTGTCGTAAGGTTGTCTATCAATCCGACCTCCACATTTTAGAAGAATACAATCCCCGTCGGTTCTCATCGGACATGATCGCCACTTTGGTTCATGATCAAAGCGCCATGGTGCCTAATCTTTCTTGATGGTAGTGGGTCATGGCGAGGCACTGAGGGAATGACTGTATGACGACGACACATCAAGGCGTTCCCTCTCATCTCTTCAGCGAACAACTAGGTGGTCAATGCCGTCGGAAATGACCTGACCTTGATGGTTGCTCCCGACATACAGAACTTACGAGACGGGGTCTCCTCGGGTTCGGAATGCACGTGTCCCTCCGTGAGGGGAGAAGGGGAGCGGGGAGGGGTTAGCAACGGATCATCCAGCCGGTTGGTCAGCCCTGTAAACGCGCAACCAGTGCAGCGAATCAACGAGCTACGCATTTGATGGAGAAGGGTGAAGGGTGTGCGCAAGCTGTACCATTCAGGGCGAAAACTAAGCAAGGCACGGTGACCAGGAGCCCAACCAACCGCATCATGCGGATGAGTGGGATGGCTGGACACAGACTCCAAGCAGTTTAGGTTCAGCTCGGCTCAGGCGTTCTCTTCGCAGCAGCCATTAGCATCTGGTCTCGACGTCCCTTTATATCCCTGGCTTCCTGCTGTCGAGATCTGAATTGTCCCGAGAAGTTCGGAAAGGAGTTCTGTAATCTTCAACCCAAGTTGGGATACAAAGATCAACCCAGTTACAGGGACCGGAAACGAAGAAAAGGACGACGTGCAACAGTTTGGACGGGAATCCTCCAGTCTTGCCATTATTTTACATCGCAATGTTTTCTCGTTAAAATTGCACCATGAGCTTGCTCATGGTACCCTCTGTTTTGGGCTATTGTGATATGTTCCTGAATGGTAGTGTTCGACGAACGAAGAAACACGATGTGGATAAGTGCCACTCCTATTTGCCTTTGATTCAAACAGCATAGTTTCTGCAACCGAGTGTCGTTCGGCCATTCAAGAAAAGGTGACGCTCACTAGGGGTTTGGTCACTTGTTGGTCCTTTATGTATGCGGAGCCAGGCTAAGCGCGTTTCCAAGCTCCCGCCGCACAGACCGTCCCGTCCCGTGGCGGGGCTTCGGATTAGCTCGGAACGTACCCGTCGACCGGATCCGACCCTATTCCCCCGAGGAGTTTTTCCCGTTTCGTCTCGTGTTCCTGGGACACCTCACGCTCAGCGAGACCAACATACGACTCCTTTCTCAGTCTAAATCCCCGGACCCTTCGTGAACCCTCGGTTCCTGTCATCATTCGATCAGGCGTACTCCAACTGAACCACTGCTCGGAATGTGCTGCGAATCCCACGGCCAAGTGGCCTCCTTACACTCTTCTGCGCTCCTGCTGTTAGCTGCAGATCCATCCATCCATGTTTCTTCTCCAGAGTTCGAGAGGGCCCGTGAGGGCGGGACTGTTCGCAGCTGCAGTGCGACGCTGCCCAGGGGCATTCAGACAAAGAGGTGAATAAGCTCGATAAAAACAGACGAGCACCCCTCGGAAACCGGGGTCTGTGACAGTCTGTCACACAGCCGCCACACGCAACAGTTTCACCCTGCCCAATCAGGATCAATAGGTCGACTTCCTGCACTCTCTCCCGTCGTCCTGGTCAGCACAGCGTCCTCCTCGATAACCCCGCCGCCGTCAGCCTCATTCGCGGGCCTCCGACCAACCTGCTTCTGAAACTGGCCCGCTGCCTCTGCACGTTTGCCTACCTTGGCCGTGCTGAAGTCTCTTTTTCTTTCGTTGCTTGTACCAAGCGGCCACCTGCTGTGTTGGGATGAAAATGGCACCTCAGGAACGCCGAGGTGGCAGAAGACAGGCGACATCAGACAGCTCGGCAGGATGGCGTGGCAGCCCACGGCAAACGCCATACGGCGTCTTCCCCGCTCCCCTTTCCGAAGGTTCCTCCTTCCTTCTCTTATATCATGCCTGAACCTGTGATCGTCTGCGGGGTGCGAGCAAGGCTCTTCCTTCCTCTCCCCTTTCGAGCCCTGGGATTGGGCTTTCTCCCCTTGTTCTTTCTATCGTCATCATCTGGCTGTATCGAATTGCCTCACCCTGGGCTGGTCCCAGTCAAAGGCCGACTTGGAGGAAAGCCCCGTCCAGTTTCCTCAAGCATCAATCGTTCATGCAACATTGCGCATCTATACGTGACAAGCACGGGCTGCTTCCTAGCTGCCTACTCATCCAAGGTACTGCACCGACCAGCCAACTTTGTTGCCACCCTCTTCTGTCTGGCTCCCACCTCCTTACCGCCTGTTTCTCCGCCCTTATGTTCCTTTGATTCAGTCTACTCGCAACAAGCGCGCTCTTGTTTCCAAGTCTAATTCGGAGGATCGACAACCCCCGGACATCGATCTTCGTTTCCTCCCGCTGAAGGTCCGGAAAGAAACAAAATAACAGACCACTGTATACATACATTAATACTTCAGGCCTGGGACGACGATGAGTATCAGTTGACGGGAGACTCTCTCCCCACCCTCCGTCTTCCGACCGGCCTTGTCCTTCGCTCGAAACGACGAGTTCTCCTGCCTGACCGCATGCCTCTGGTCGATGGCGACTGAGGCGAGGGCCAGGGCTAACGTGCCCCGCGGAGGAGTAAAGCAGAGCACGAATGGAATGGACTCCTACCATCGATATGTTGTCAACTCGACCACGTCACCGCCGGGGCAGGGCGACATCGTTGCGCGGCCCTATACCAGTCACTCCCGTTCCTTCAGCACGCCTCGGCCTTCGATACCAGACCTGTCTCCGAGCAGTAATAGTGATGCCGAATCACTGGGGCAGCCGAAGGTGCCCGAGATCACGATCACCAGCCCTGGGAAGCCGCCTGCGGCCGGCCCTCGATATTCCTTGACACCCCGACAAGCGACGTTCCCTCCGGCAGTAGCGCAGAGGCTAGCGGTCCCCGCGGTGAGGCCCCCTCCTTCGGTACAACAGACACCGCCTGCGCAAAGGATTCAAAGAGTTCAACCATCATTGGCGCCAATACCACCGGCAACAGCCACCTCCAAAAACTCACGTAAACGCGATGGACTGATCGACGTTGCGCTACCGTATCGGCCCTTCTACCTGCAAAAAAGGGTTCTCTGGTCGTTCGCGGTCCTTTTCGCCGGGCTCCTGGTCACCGTCGAAGCTGTGTTGGACCTGTCGAACAAAAAAGGCGGGCTCGGCTCACCCGATCATGGGTTTAGATACTTATGGCAATATGGCTCAGCGTTCATATTCACCTGCATTGCAGCACTATGGGCGAGGCCCGAACACCAAGCCAAGGCGAGCGCGCCATGGCTTCGTATGGCCAAGGGACCCGCAAGCCTGGATCAGACCCTGATGCTCGACTACGTCTCAATGTTCGAACCTTGGACCATCGTTCAGGCGGCAAAGAACCGGGACTGGCTTATTGCGGCGACGGCCGCCATTGGTTTGACGCTGAAGCTCATCATTGTTATTGCAGTAGCCCTCGTTAGCCCGACATTTCAAATTGTGACGGCTCGCGGAGCGAGCTTGAACCTGCACAACACATTCGTGAACGACCCTACCGGACTACAGAACGCCGGAGCGCTGCCCTTCTTCACGATGGCCGCCTTGCAGACAAGGGGCCTGAACTTTCCAGACGGTACCTCGAAGCAGTTTGCCTTTCAATCTTTCTCGGCAGATCTGCCTGCCACGGCCGAGTTGCGGACTAACGTCGATGGTTTTGAGTCCGACATCGAATGCGAGCCTGCCCAGTTCAACCTGACCGGGATCCAGTTCATCCAAGCCTCGGACGTGCAGCTCAACGCCACCGTATCAACTCCTTTTTGCTTCATGACCCAGACACTATCGAATATGGCACTCGTTGGGTTCACGCTGCCCACGTTCTTCATGGCTTTCCAAGCCGGCACTTGCGGAAACTCTTCATTCCCCGACGATGGACGGGTGGTTGTCATGACCGGAGCTATTTCCATCAACGAGTCCACCGTTCCCACTGGGAGCGACGTCTCCAACGTTCCTATTGTCGGCACTGTCACGAAGTCTGCGGCTCTGATCTGTCGCCCGTCATACTTCTTGACCAGAGTCCACGTAACCAAGAACAACACACAGCTCATCAAGATTGAACGAAACCGCTCGGCTGGTAACAAGACGCTTGACAAGGTCCACCCCTGGGACATCGTGCAGGGGCATTTCAACTCCTACCCGACCGATTCGCAAATTCTTGCGGCGATACCCAACGTCAATAGCCGATACCCCGGTATTGCGATTGTCGCGTCTGATGCTGTGATGAACTCGGCTTTCGCGATGGTGGTCAGAGACCGTGGAGTGCCTCCCATTGAGACGCTTTTGAAGACGGACAACCTGACGCAAATATCGACGGCGTATTGGAGGCAGTACACTGCGCTGGTTGCGCGCAGTTCGTTGATGGCAGAGAGACAAGACAAGTCCACCGGCACGGCCGTCGTCATCGGTGAACGCCTCAACGTCCGCCCGATCCCAGCACATCTCTTGTCTGGGCTTCTCGGTTTCGTTCTCATTCTTGTGTTCGTCGCGGTTGCCCTCGCGCCTGCCAAAGGGTTCCTCCCCCGTGACCCGAACACGATCATCAACATGGCCACTCTGCTCGCCCACAGCCGGCAGCTTCTCCAGTGTCTACGCGGCACGGGTGCCGCCGACATATCAACCGTCCGACAGAAGCTGCTGGGCACGAACTACTATACCGGAGTAGAGCCGTACGAGAAGGCGGAAAAGGCTGCACGGGGCTACTTCAAGATATTCGGTGGTGCACCTCCGCCGCAGGACACGCCGCCTGAGTTTGTCCAAAACGCTGAATGGAGGCACCCGCTGCCGCTGCACCCCTGGGCACGACTGGCTGCGGTGGTTACCATGATCAGTATGATCGTTTCGCTCGAGGTAGTTCTCCGCATATCCAACGCCCACAGCGGTATCACGACCATTAAGGCCAACACCGACAGGCACTTCCTGTGGACGACTGGGACTGGGGTCATCTTCGGTCTTGTGGTGCTCTATCTGGCTGCCGCGGACTGCGCGACACGCTGTCTCGCACCCTATGCGAAGTTGAAAGAAGGGGGTGCCTTCGAAACAACGGTCGGCCTCGACTTTATGGACAAGCCGAAGCACAAGATTCTTTACGACGCTGTTAAAACCCGAAACGTTGCCGTCGTCTTTACCACGACCGCTCTAGTTGTAGCATCACTTCTCGCAACGTTCTCAGGCGCTTTGTATAGTACGACCCCGATACTCTCTGCGCGCCCTGTCACGCTCCAGAACCTCGATAGCTTCGTTAATACGTCTTCGCCCTGCCCGACTTGCACCACTGATACCCTTCTCGCGTCTCTGATCCTCGACGCGAACCTGACTTTCCCGTCCTTCACCTTTGAAGACCTCAACTTCAACAGCCTGCAGCTCACGGAACGACTTGACATGAAGGACGCGCCGGCAACGTTCTCGTTACGCTTCCCGCCCTCCGCTCGCGGCTTGATTGCAGGCTCTACCCACAATCAGAGATCAACACAAACTTCACGCTGCCGAACTTGCCGAATCAGTTGTCCTACGATATGAAGGTCAACATCGCGGGCGAACCGTGCTCGGATCCGTCCATCAGATCCAGCGCGGTTTTGCCGCCCGGCGTGTCGCCTTCCTCCGTCTTCGGTGTCGCGACCCCCCGGTCCGCGACATCATCTCAGTGTTCCGACTTCACATATATCTGGGGCCAGCTCGCCGACACGACTCCGTCGCAGGTGGGCTACATCTCGGCAATGGGTTGCAACGAAACTCTTGAGACGGTAATGGCACAGGTCCGTCTTACGGGCGCGTCGCTGCACGTTGACCCGACGTATCCGCCCGTGGTGCAAGAGAACACAGCCAGACCAGTGACTTTGAACCTTCTACCACTACAGTACGGCCTTCTCGCCAACGTCGCCACTGGCAACCAACTCGACCCGTTCTTCAGCTCCCTCGTCACTTCACGCTTCGCAGTCCCTGCCGGAAACCTAGGCGACCCGGGCCTCGGAAAGAGCGGCCTCGTAGCTGACGCCATCGTCCGCCAGCATGGCATCCTGCGCGCGCAGAACCTCAACGTCAACTCCCGGCGTCGCCTCTCAGACATAACCGCACAGGAGACCATCCCCGCCATGCTCGAGTCCACTTCCGTCACCTCTCTACGACGACTTGTGCAGGATAACGCCTCCACACGCGTCATCCAATCCGTCTTGGCGCTGCTCATAGCCCTGACGCTGGTGGCTTGGCTCCTCACCCCCGGAACCGACACTATTCTGCCGCGGAACCCGTGTAGCATCGCCTCCGTGGCGGCGCTGCTCGCCGACGGCAACATGTTTGGGTTCCTGGGGCGGGGTGCCGAATGGCAGGCGACCGAGGAGATGAAGAGAAGTTTCTTAGACGGCAGCCATCCTATGGGGTTCAAGATTGGCTACGAGCGTGTGAGGAAGCGTAGGGGCATTGAGGATGTGAACGGGGTGCAGGGGGATGGGGATATGGCGTACGGGATCAATGTCAAGCGCGGGGGCGGCTGGGGAGGAGGTGAGGATGTTGGGTTGGGGATCTTGGCGCGGGTGAACGGGGCGCAGAGGGGGTTTGTCAGGGGATGGGGGAAGACGTGAAGCGTTCGCCACGTATCGAGGAGGCGTGCACCATCTCAACCCGGGAATTCAGCGAAAAGGAAAGGAGGGGTTTTTGTTTTGTTTTTCTTCCTCCCCTCTGTATCTGTACAGCAGTATAGCTTGGAGTTTTGTGAGCGGTCTGGGAACGGACGGGATGATACCACACGAGCCTTACGGGGTAAAACAGCACCGGGAGTCTCGAGTTGAGGTTGAACCATTCGAATGGAGCCACGACTGAGCGACTGTGTACTGGTGTTGAATAGATGTAGAAACCGATTGAGAGAGCGACCAAGAGAGCGAACGGGTTTCCTCCTGCCGAAACCGAAGCCAAGAAAACCCATGTAGGTCAAAAGCAAGGCCTAGCTAGGCTTGGCGGATGGAATCGATTTAAATCCCCACGAGTTCCCGGGGCCAGACCGCTGCCGACATGGTTGAAAACCCCGAGCCCGAAGTCATGGTGGCGAGAAAACCACGTCGGTACTGTGGGTGTATCCTTCTCAGTAGACGTGATTGGCGTCCGACTACACGAGTTTGTGGGATTATACAACGACGTGGAAGCCGACCGAATAGAGAGCGGTAAAGAGCGCGGAACCGACATTTTAGATTGCAAGAAACCGCACTAGAAATCCGACGGCGGGCTGAGCTTCTTACAGTTCGACCTCGCCGAGAAGCCCAGACTTGACGCCCCTACACTAAATAAATCTACGTCACCCCGGGGAAGAAACAGTCGATCTGCGGACATGATGGGACACGCATCGCC
>JAIMZG010000429.1:0-24371 GCA_020466075.1 Colletotrichum coccodes
ACTAAGAATTCTAAGTAGTAAAATGCCCTTTCACATCTTTACAAGACTTATATATTACTAAAGAAAGACTAGAAGCCTTTGCTTGCAACAAGCTGCAACTTATCCTTCTAAGAACTTAAATACTTATAGATATAAGTATTTTACATACTTATACCTATTTCAATTTCTACCTATTTGTACTTATAACCTATGTACTTATTTATAGGTATACCTATGTACCTAACCTATATTCGTGGGTACCCATGGGTACCCATGGGTCGGGTATTTTTAAGCCTACTCTTAATGATTTAACACCCTGTGTGACTCTTCCGTGCTCTTCTACGGCAGTCTGCTGGAGGTTACCTTTATACATTGCCGAATTGGTTCGGTTTTACACATGCTACGGCTCAGTGGAAGTACCTCTGAAGTGCACGAGTCTGCTTTGTGGGAACCTTAAGATGTTTTTTGCTGTGCTGTCAGAGCAGGAACCTATCATGTAGCTGGCAATAGATCATGTCTCACAATAACCACAGCAACATTTTCCTGTGAATTACGTTAACTTATGTGCATCAGCTGCGAGACTGTGCTTGTACCATGACGCGACAGTGTGTCACCATTCATTCAAAACTGTCAGTAATTAGATCAGAGTACTCGTAGCGGAAGAAACCGAACGTTGTACTGTCTTCATCGACGCACCTGCAAGCGTCTCCGTAATAATGCAATGTAACGACTAAATAAGATCAGTTGCGGATATCAATCGTTAAACACATGCCGCAAGAGGTGTAGGTGTTGTAGTCTCAACTACTGGAACCTGAAAAAGGCGATCAATGTCCCAAGAACGACGAAAGCTGTAAATTTCTGGGCTTAAGTCGCTTACTTGCATAGCTCACCGTCTCCTGCATACAGTCCTCAGTCATTGTCGCGTGGCCACAATGTTTCATACACAAGGTCGTAGGAGAACATTTGAACTATAGCCTGCTTGTTATAACCGCAATCGTGTATAAATAATACAAGAAACAATTATTTTTCAACTTTAGAACTGAATTATAACAACCAAGAATTCCATCCTTGTCATTTTTGTGGGTGAAGTTGAACTGATAGCACGTTGTGCACGGCCCGATATTTTCTCAGGACCAGCATGATCCCTGTAACTCCTGTAACCTAGACCAAAAGCCAAGACTCTACCGCATGTTCGTTTGATCTACGTTAGATCCAAGAATTTGTTGAGTATTTCTACTCAAAGTCTTCGCTATGACTACGTGTAGAAACATGAAATGCCGCATGCAAGGATTGATGGTCACCGTATATATATTTATTTCTGTCGACCCTTAAAAACACCGCCCGACTTACTGTAAGGGTAAATGAGAGGCGATAAATCGCACGCAATGGGAACCAATCTTGAACAGAGTGGCCAGCCAGCTAAAGGGACCGAATCCTCAGCTGGCTCGTTTATCCAGGATATACGATCTATTAACAAAAAGTCTTTTGAGAGTGAGGGCGAGCGCGTTCAAACGCTGCTTGAGACATACGCTCTGATGGCACGGCTCGAATCTCCATGGGAGGCATTCGTGAGACTGTGCATGACACAGGTAATGAATTCCTCTCTTGATCGGATTGCAAGACTGATTACTATCCAGCCAGCCCTTGGGGCAACTTTGAAGATATGCAAAGATTTGAAACTTTTCGAAAAGTGGCAGGAGCGAGGAGCAGAAGCAATGACTAGTGAGCAGCTCGCCGAAGCCATCGGAGGCACTTGCGAGCCTAGCCTTCTCTGTAAGAACCTGTGTCATCTCTTTCGAGACATCAAAAAGCTCATTATTATAGATCGACTGCTACGTCTTCTAGCTTCGAACCATCTGCTGGAGGAGGTCTCCGTAGGCACTTTCGAACCGACAGAATTCAGCGTTGCAATTACCGCACCAGTCTTTGATGGACTAATACACAGCTTGTAAGTAGAGCCCTACTGAGTTTGCATTGTAGCTATGGGCCAGAATCTCGCAAGCTAACTGTACCTACAGCAATGACCTGACCCTTCCTCTATATTCCAAAATGCCAGAGTTCTTTGCGAAGACTGGATATACCAATCCACTGAATTCGAAAAATACAGTGTTCCAGCAAGCTCATGG
This sequence comes from Colletotrichum coccodes, assembly GCA_020466075.1. Lineage (NCBI taxonomy): Eukaryota > Fungi > Ascomycota > Sordariomycetes > Glomerellales > Glomerellaceae > Colletotrichum > Colletotrichum coccodes. The sequence continues at coordinate 2,106 of JAIMZG010000429.1, forward strand.
GTGGAATGGAGACCTCTGGTCTTATTATGAGGCGCATCCCAATAAGCAAGAGCAATTCAACGTCATACAACAGACAATATCTGCGCAGCAGCCTGCATGGACAGAAATCTTCCCTGCCTATACCCTTGTCGATGGAGATTCTGATCTTCCACTGCTTGTGGACATTGGTGGGAGTACTGGCCACGATATCCTGAAGTTCCACAATGCGCATCCAGAAACGGCCTCTCGGCTATACCTCGAAGACCTAGGGCCTGTGATTCGGAGCGCTGTTGTACAGTACGGTATCAACAAAATCGAGTATGACTTTTTCAGCCCACAGCCGATAAAAGGTGAGCAGGTTCACGAGAAGGAGGGAGGAAGAAGCTGTTTTCAGCTACGGGCCTAATAATGCTAACCATATCCCAGGCGCTCGCGCATATTTTATGCATTCCATACTCCACGACTGGTCCGACGAGCCAGCCCGTAAGATTTTGGAGATGCAAAAATGCGCCATGACCCCAGGCTACAGTAAGCTCCTAATACATGATCACATCATAGTAGAAGGTATTGCACATCCGCAAGCTACCGCATTTGATATTCAAATGATGGCAATGGTGGCTGGCCAGGAGCGGTCTGAGAGACAGTGGCGGAATTTGCTTGAGTCAGTTGGGCTGCGTGTTGTCCAGATCTGGGCAATTGATTCTGCAGTCCACAGTGTCATAGAAGCCGAGATTTCGACACAGTAGAGACGTGAATAGAGTGGTTAGGGCGTACCATCAGAATCGGGTATCTCATACAAAATCAAAAGATGACACAAGTCTTTCAGCTTACAGTGAGGTAAGATGCGTAGTGGATAACGGTTGCCTGAGATAAATTGACAAACGGATAAATGTTAAGGAAGGACCGGAAGTATTAAAATTAAATATGAGGCATTCTCCCTATTATAACCAACTTTGTTTGTACCTGTACCAACCAGACATCGCTCCGAACAAGAGTAAGCAGCATAATATGGTTGAAACCGTCTCTCAGATATCAATAAGCCTCCGTGTCTGAGCCATAGCCTTCTCGACAATCCTATGCGCGGTTTTTAACTTCTTAACGACTTCATCAAACTCATCACGCTTTCGCAGAGTATGTTCATCCTCACGTGCAATCTTCCCAACTTCTTCCTCGCTCAGCTTAAACACCCAGTCAGTCAAAAGACCCCTAAGAGGGCTCTCTGGATGAGACACGAGATCTTCAACGATGTCATTGGTTACATATCTAATAAAAGCCTCAAGGGATAGCTAAAGCTAGGTCAGCCATCTATGAAACTAATATACGTAGGTTGTTAGGGACATACCTGATAGTAGACTTTGACAACGTCATGTACCTCATGAATCAGTTTGATTATGATTGAGTGGTGAAAGTGTTGAACAACAACTTGGAGTGGCCCATATCGAAAGTACCCGATGGGAAACCTGGCATCGATCCGAAAGCCCTGAGGAGTCGAACAGTCCGCAGGGCTCTCAATCTCTTCTGAAACCTCGAATCGGTTGTTTGCAGTTGAGACTCTCGCTCCCGCAGACAATGCCGTTTAAGCTCTTGAATTGCCTTGCTCTTGGCTCGTTGTTGAAGTTGAGTGAGCACACGGGACAATTCCTCGTACAGAATGCTCGAGCAACTATTAGGCAAGCAAAAAGATTCAAGAATGCCATTCGAAGCGGCCTCAATGTCGTTGGCTATGTTCTCGATGTGCTGTTCTGCCATGCTCTGCCAATGCTCTGATTGTTTCTTGTAGAGAACCTGGATGATTTCCGTGTTTACAAGCCCTGGTAGCTCTGTTGTCTGCCAGAGGCGAAGTTGATCTCGAATCTCCTCAACAAACGGTACTGCGCGAAGCTGGGGAGACGTAGCCTCTTCATTCTGCGCGATGTGCTGCTTCTTTGCGGGGGTCAAAGGAGGTGTAATCATCTGTTCTTGCCGGATATACTCATCGCCCTGGCTGCGTATTGGTACGCGTCCTGCCAGTCTAGCAGAGTAGTATGCCACAGTCTCCTCGAGTTGGGTCATTGGATCAATGTTCAAGTCTTCGAACATGTAAGTGTGCCCACGGTCTTGCATATCTGCTGTGAAGCCCTCGTTCGCTTCCCGCACTAGTCCTCTAACGCGAAGCTTTATATCGGACAATGACCCGGGGGCTCTTGAGCGTCTTGGCTGCAATTGTGTGATATCTGTCGATCACATCTCTTATGTACTGGCGACGAATGTTGTGGGTAGAACGAGGGTCTCCGAGGCTTTTCCTGGACGCTTCACCCTCGGAGAGGAGTCTCTGAACAGATTCCTGAATTGTGGGAAAATTGGCACGAATCTGGGCACATAGAAGATCACCAAGATATCTCTGGAGCATGGTTGACTTGAGTTGCGAAATTCTTCGCCTGGACTTCTTCGTCTCTTCTCATACGCATAAACTTGCTCGAAACCTAAAAATATTGTTAAAAAAAGTAACAGAATGAGATCGAAGGCCGTAATATGTACCTCTTCCATGACGTTCTTGAGTTCTTCGAAGCCCAAGTGGTCACTCACATGAACGTAGTCCATGTAGGAGTCATCATGAGGGTAGTTGAATACATCGGTCACTTCAGGGCCTCTAATCGTGATTTTGACGGTATTGATACTTCCAGGTGCAGTTCTCCGTGATAAGATTCGTGTAGCGAAGCCAGTGCAGCATCCAGTTCCAACCGGAAACGGGATGTCGGTCAGACTTTGAAGCAGCGAGGACTTGCTGGTAGATTAACCCCCAAGAACGATCAGCTGCACAGGATTATCGTCAGCCAATTACCACCTGAGAAACAGTTTGTTGTGCTTGAACACGCCTGAGGTATGGTCAGCTTGTGGTTAACACCGCAGGGTTGGAGAAAATCTATAGCTTCGAGCAGATCCCTGCTGCTCTCGCTGTCAAATGGATTCCCTGAAACGAGATGGTCCCGTTTATCCTGTTGAACGTCCAAGCAAGGGAAGTAGACCACAGAATCAACAACAGAGTCGACCTGAAACTCATTCTCCTGTGGCTCGGGGGAACTGCTGATCGGTGGCATAGTGAGACAGGGCAATCTCTGCTCAGAATCCTTGGACTTAGACGAGTGCACAGTGGGTTGAGCCATGGGGGAGAGAGCGTGAAAGACCTCAAAAGTGATTGAGGTAAAGAGGAAGTCTAGATAGAAAATTTGGTTGTGCTAGAAAGGTAGAAGATGCAGGAAGGGATGTCGCAGTCACATTGAGAGCTGAGACGTAAGGTGACATATATGTACTGGTAAGTGAACAAAATGGAACTACAATCAGTTTTCATAGTAGATATGGAAATTAACAGCTTCTGGCACGTATAAAGATTGGTGTGGGGTGATAAGAATAGACTGTGTCTCTTTTTCGGATTTCGAAGTATATGCATGTAAGCGCCGTGCATCGATAAACTTCTGGCCTTGCGGGACAAGCTGCAAGTTATCGTATTGCCTCTAACCACGGAGGGTCAGGCGATAAGTCAAACCCAATGAATGAACAAGAGAGGAGCAGAACGCAGGGCCGTTGTTTCCCTGTAGCAGCGTTTGGTCTGCCTTGACGAGGCAGACATCATCCGCTCGGGCTGGAGATAGGCTATGAGCTAGTGAAATGATGTAAAAGGGCCTTACCAACTCATCTTTCACGAATGATCTGAACAGTAACATTGGCTCCTTTTGGGAAGTGTTGGCCAGTTAAATGCAGGGGACGTTTCAAGTAGAGTTGAACTGAGGTGTTGGTAGCAGATTAGACATGGGGCCTACCAGGAGACCATGTGCGCACCAATATGACGGAGCGGCCACCACACCCGTACCTGCATGGGCCGACCCGAAACAGTGGTCATAAAACTGGCCTAGCCTCCCGTGATACAGACCGCATCAACATGAGTCTCTGAGTATCTAGTCAATAAGGATTGGTGTTTGACGCCGTACCGGGCCGTCTCGGGATTGAACGTGGTCGGCAGGTCGTTTCGTCGAGACCAGGGCCATCAGAAGGGCATTCACCAATGATGATGAAGAGATGTTGGATCCCAACTAAAGAAAAACGAAGGATAGGATGGGATACGAAGTTTACATTGGCTCACCTATTCATACTGCGACTGTGTCTGGTACCAATGTTTCTTATGCAGGGTAATCTAATCGGCTATGTTTGGAAACGAATCCAGGAACACTGCCATGACCCGCAGAGGCCAATGATTCAGGATCAAATGTAGGCATGGCTTTGACGCACAGCTGGTTGCACTGTATAATACGAATTGATATGTCATTGACGTTTGTGTGAGTTATAGCGGAAATCAACAAGCCCCAGCCAGGCATTAATTCATGCAGCATCTGCATGAGCGTTACGCCTTCTCCTCGTGCCGTGCCGTGACAACAACGCCACCCTTTTCACCATCTTCAGCGAAGCCCTGAAATAAGTCCTCCGGCTTGTAGTTTCCGAACTTGCGCAGGGGGATACCCTCGTTGAACATTCGATCGATCTGCTCGAGAGACTTACCCTTGCACTCGGGGATGCAGAACCAAGTGAAGACCAGCGCGAACACCAAAATCCCGGCAAAGATGAAACCGACTTTGGACCCCAAGCCCGCACCTGGCGTGTATAACAGATATGGGATGCTGAAGTTAACGAGGAAGTTGGCCAGGACGTTGACCATTGAGGCTGTTCGTTGGGATGCGTCGCGGAGTCGGAGGGCGGGAATCTCGGTCGTGACGACGTAGTTAAGAGGCGCCTACATCAACTGTCAGTTGAACTATTTCGCAATGTTCACGAGGTGCTGAAACATACCCATGCGAACACATAACCGGCAGCGAAGACTGTCAGCATGGCGACGATGCTGGTCTTGACGGCAAAGGATGGATCTGCCACGGTACCCAAGGACCCCATCGTCACAATGGCGGCGAATTGCCAAACGGCGCCGATAAGCAGGAGAGGTCTGAAAGAAAGAGAATTTAGTAAAACCGAAGTGGGGGAACACGTAATGAGCTGTATACATACCGGCGTCCCACACGATCATTCAGATACAGGCCAACGAAAACCATACAAAGATTAACGATGGCGTTAATGATGGTCATCGTAAAGGGGTTGACAGTGCCGATGTCCTTGATGAAGATCGCTCCGTATGTCGAGGCGAAAGCTTGCCCTGTTGCTTGTTGAAGAAAGTTCATAACGACCACGATGGCCGTCCTCTTCAGGTTGATTCCCTTGAACAGTTCCATGTAGTTTCCCTGCTCGACTTCTTGCTTCAAGGCGTACTGGAGCGAGGCGAATTGTTCTTCAATTTCGGCGTCTGAGATGGTACCGGATCGGAGCTTCTTGAGAGAAGTTTGTGCTTCTTCAACTCTATCCTGAATCAACAGCCAACGCGGCGACTTGGCTTGATGTTAGTGTAACGCCCCTCTAAGGTTTTATTCGGAGCAACCTACCTCGGGGATGAAGAAGATCAGACCCATAACGATGACAGGAATGACGTAGAACAGGCCCATCGGGATTCTCCAGGAGGCGTTTCCCTCGATCGTGCTGGTGCCTCTGCAGACAGAGTTGACGATTAGTGTACCAAACTGTGGTGCGACTGTGTCAGTTGAATCGCTGCATAACCTAAAGATTATCCAAGGCCTACCATAAGACTGAATTGGTACGATCCGACAGCAAAGCCACGAATTTCAGAAGGCACGATCTCGGATTGATATACAGGAACTACGGCCAGTTCCATGCCCACGTAGATATCTTCGTCAACGAGTCAGTGATGCAAAAACCTGATAAGAAGGTTGGTGGCCCTACAATTGAGGATACGGGCAGCCATAATCTGCTCGCGGGTGTTGGATGTTACGGCAATCGTCGCGGGAATCACCGCCCAAGCGCTCATTACGAACATGCACCATCGACGGCCCCATCGCGCACTCACGAGGCTGCCGATGATAACACCGGCCGCGAATCCGATGTAGTTGAGACTGTTGAACAGCGCCAGCCAGCCGGTGGGCAACTTCCACTTGCCCGGCGTGGGGTTCTCATCGCCGAATTGGCGCTGGAACGCGTCCATTGCCTGCGTCGTCGAGTAGCCCGCATTGTCGAAGCCGTAGTTGAAGGTGGAGATGGCGATGACCGTGAAGGCCGCCGCTAGGGTACCGTTGAAGTGCTTGAGGATCCTGTTCGGCGCCATAATGTCTGGTTGTCTACCTGGGTTGGCTGTCCGGGGATCTTGAGCTCCTTGCCTCAGGGTCCCTGGTGTAGGGCTTGGTGATGCATTCTCGGTTCCTTAAGTATTCTGACGCGTCTGCAGAATTCAAACTCAACGCCTCGTCGATATTACGTTGCTACGTCGTCCCTTGTTAAGTGGGTCCGGACATCCCTTGGTTGAAAGCTAATGCCCCCTTTTGCTAGTAACAAAAAGTCGTCCGATCAGACGCACAGGACGAACCAACACACGGCCACATGGCGGAGAAGGCTTCCCAAAGTTGGGGAACCCACCGGGGAAGCAAACAATCTTCAGCGCTAGGGTGAACGAATTTCTGGAGATGAGTGGAGGATGGGGATGCCACACGACGGCGGGAGCGGTTCAGCAGAGTCCAGAACGAAAATCTTTGCGGGTGAGGAACCCGGCGACCACCCACCTGGGGTTTGGCGTGGTTTGGCGTCGACTAGGGTGGCTAGGTTCGGAACTCGGGCGGAGGGCTCAAAGTGAAAAATATCACGGAACTCGGGCGGAGCAAATGTCATTTCATCTGCCCCCCGACTTCCAATTGTTCCCCGACCTCATGCATCTTCACTCTCCTGATCAAGGAACTGCGGGTAAGGCTAAGACATGGAGACGGCCGATACTCCATACCGAGCATCGGGTCGGCCCCGGAAGGGGTTGCAGATATGCTTCCAATGCCGAAACCGAAAGGTGAGTTGATTACTGCCTCCGGCTTGTCGCGCTTCGGATGAGATTATCTGACCTGTAGCCGATAGGTCCGATGTGACGGTACAGCTGGAGGTTGCGAGAACTGTCGTCGGCTCAAGTTCCATTGCTCTTTCTCGGCTCCAGACCAATTGCCGGATAATGGAAATCCTTCAGCACCCAGCAGCGATCCGAGCCATCCGAGATTGGAGAAGCGACGCGTGCGCACTGCCTGCATCCAATGCCGGGACAAGAAGACTAAGTGCTGTGGCACACAGCCGTCATGCCGGCGATGTTCCCTTCGAGGAGTTGATTGTCAATACCCAGATGCGTCTAAGTCGCTATCGTCCAAGGTTTCAGCATCGGACTTCAGAACCCAATCATCCGCGTCAATGAGAGGTAACTCGCAGACGAATGCAAACAACAAGGATTCGGCCCTCAATCGTGATGCCTCGATTGCTCCCTCCCCGGCTTCGTCACTCGGCTTGTAAGTTCACTGCGAGGCTTGGCGAAGTCCGATACACTGACAGAATCTAGTGAGTTGAACTCGAACAAGACAGTAATCAAACAACACATCGACGCGTTCTTCGACTTCGTCTATCCAATCCCTTGTTATGCCTTCATTCACAAAGCAACGTTCTGTCAAAGCTGGACCCAGGGCACACTCAACCCACGACTCTTGAAGGCAATGTGCGGTCTCACTGCACGCTACATTGCCTCAGGCGATACTGCACGCCTACAGCAAGCGACACGATGGATTCAAGAGGCAGAGTTGCAACTCCTAATGCGACTGAGCGAGCCTTCTATGTCGGATATCGAGGCGTTAATGCTTACAACGCTGGATCACATTATTGCACGTCGGTTTAGTAAGATGTTGGTATCGGCATGCCTTGCAGCGAGGCTGGCTTTCATGATGCGACTCAACTACGAGGATAACCGTCTGAGCTTTCTCGCTCAGGAACGCCGGAGACGTCTTATGTGGGCAATATTCACGATGGAGACCCTATACTCTAGCGGAAGGACGGAGTTCACAGGTTGTCCAAAAGATACCATACACCTGCAACTCCCTTGCAATGAGAATTCCTTCACGCTGGACATTTCTGTCACGACGGAGCCCTTGGAGCCTTCAGTAACTCAGAGCCCATCGGACTTGGGGCTCATGGCTTACAATATCCGCGTCCTGGACATCCGAGACCGTATTCAAAGGTGAGGGCGCCAAGCCGCTGACACAAAGATTCCGTGGTAACTGACCACCACGCCAGGCTATCGCATACAATCACTCATCGGCAGAAGCCTCTAATAGAATGCGTCGCACTGCTAAAGGGACTTGCCGACGAACTTGAAGTGGTTCGCCGTACCCTGCCACCACAATTTACGTTCGACAAGAAAAACCTCTTCCTTCGAGCTTACACCCCTCAGCGCACCTCCTTTGTCATGTTCCATACATGGTGGCATCAATGTCAATGCGACATGTACCGCTTCACGATACCGGGGTTTCGGGAAGGATTACCCGTCGAAGAACTGCAAAACCTTTCCCCGGATTTTGTCGCCTACTGTCGGGATAAGTGTCTCGAGCATGCCCTCGCCGTCGCAAACATCATGACTACGGTAAACCAGATGGGCAAAGACATTTTTATCACTGACCCTGCTTTAGTGATGTGTACCTTTCACTCCGCCCGCGTCATCTCGCGACTTGGCTCAGCGCAGTTCGCCAATCTGCCCAAACATGTTCTGATTACCAAACTCAAGGCATGTTCAGATATTCTCGAGACCCCGGCTGAGGTTTACCCGACCACGAAACTGCTTCGAAGTGGGATATTCGATCTGATTCACGATGCTGAGCGCGACTCAGGCGACTCCAGCCCCCTAAGGTCGAACTGGGAAACGGACCAGCCAGGGTCTGACACGGATGCATCTGGAGATCAGCGATCCGGTATAAGGAATAGCACGCAAGGCTCGGTTCCCGAAATTTACTCCAAGTACAGCGTGACAGACGAAATTCGCAAGCTCAAATTTAAGCAAGACGGCGACGATCCGACTCAGGCGTACCAAGCAGATTGTCAAGACACTGGAGGCAACGGGGCCATTACGGGCTCTCAACAGTTCATGGCATCCGGCCTACCGAAAGAAGATGGGCCAGAAACGTATATGTCCATGCCACAGGACATGCCGGCAAATAATTTTGGATTTTCCGAGCCTGGGTTTGGCGCCACGACAGCTCCTTACGATGTTTCCATGACGCTGGGGTTCGAGCCGAGTTATGGCGAGTGTCAGCCGGACTTGTTCCTGGACACGTTTATGCCTCTTCAAACGGACTGGAACATGGCCGACTCTGGATGTTTCTGAGGATCAAGATTTGAGAGTTTTTCTAAACCCCAACTTTCATACCGTGACATAAGAGAAAAGACAAGTTCCAGAATTCCCACACCACGGCCGTGTGGACAACCATCCTTACCTCCTGTTAGTGAAGTAAAACGTCCATGGCATGCTTTGGTTCCCACTAGAGTCCGTTCCAGAAGACATCCTTCTCAACCTCAAAACTGCCCGCCAGTTCTGTCTCCCCTGCCACAATCGAAGCAGTGTACGTTCCCTTTTCACAGCACCAGCTGTTTCTCTTCTCATCCCAGACCGCGGTACTGTATCTATCTATCGGTATCGTTATCCGTTGAATCTCCCCTGGCTCCAAGAAAACTTTTTTGAAACCCATCAGAGAACGAAGCGGGCGGGCAAAGCGTGACCTTGGCGCCTTGGTAGAATATGTGATGTACAAAGGGACCACCTCTGCGCCCCTAACCTTTCCGGTGTTCTCGATACTGACTTCAGCCCTGGATGAGTATACACACAGATCCGAAATTTGAAAGCTCGTATAGCTTAGTCCATGACTAGGCAGACAAGTCAGCGTACATTCTCAATGCCACGGACACATTTATACTCACCCAAACGGAAATGCGACCTCCATCTTCCGGGCCTCGTACCACTTGTAACCAACGAAGATATCCTCAGTATAATGCACCTTGCCATTGTCGCTGCCGAATCCGAGAAAGGCAGGATTATCCTCTAATCGTGCGGGGAAGGTCATCGGCAGCTTTCCACTGGGGTTAATGCGGCCAAACACCACGTCTGCGACCGCATTCCCGGCCTCATTACCGCCGTACCAGCTGTGCAGCATGGTGTTGGCACTGTGTCTCCAGGGCATGCTGATGGGATTCCCAGCCTGAGTGATAACAATGGTGTTGGGCTGCGCCGAGAGGACGGCTTTGATGAGATCGTCGACGCGGGGTGGCATGTCCATTGTCTCTCTGTCCTTGCCCTCTTTTCCAAGTCCGCCTTGCAATGCGTCAGTTAATCCTGCCATATACGGAAGAGGAGGGTAACGACTCACATTAAGACCGGCCACAACAAAAGTATACTTGCACTTCTTTGCTAGGTCGACTGATCTCCGAATGCCGTCCTCATAATTGATCTTGCGGCATCCGCCTAAACGACAGGCACCGCCTGGGATGGCCAGAAGCGACCCGCCCTTGACCTTGGACGTCGACGCACTGCCAGCCTCAACACGAAGACAGTAGCGCTCCCCTGCTTTCATCTCATAAGTTGCTCGTTTTTCGGCCGAGCCTTTGCCGAAAAACATGCCACCGGGGGTTTGTTTTGTCGCGTTGTCGATCACGAGCTCATCATTGATAAACAGCTCACCAACTCCGTAGGTCGCCAAGCCAAATTCGTAAGTGCCGGTGTGTTCCGCGACAAAGTTTGCACGCATCGACATAAAGAAAGTTTCTCCCCTCTCAGGGTGCTTGTAATCCATAAGTTGGTACGTAGTATCGGGTATCGTAACGTGGTCAAAAGCTCTCCTATCTCTGACCGTGTGCGGCTCATTGAATACTTCAATGGTGACTCCTGGCTCGCCTGCATCGCTGTAAACGTTGTCTTCTGTGAATGCAGGAAGCAAGATATGTCCATAAACTCCGGGCTCGTAGTGGACCTTTGCTGTAGGAGGTAATGAGCCTCGGATTCCCTTGAGTACTGAACTGGTGTAGTAGGGTCGAAGACTCGCACTCCCTCCTCCGCAAGCGGCCGGAAGGTCTGCATTTGGCCCGATGATGGCAATTTCGTTGCAGTCCTCGGGGCTCAGTGGGAGAAGGCCTGTCGAGTTCTTCAATAAGACGATGCTTTCGCCAGCTAAACGGCGATTCAATGTTCTGTCCTCGGGGACATCTCGCATAGTCTCATCATTTCCCACCCGGGCTGAAGCAGCATCATTGACGAACTGCAAGACTCTCCGTGCACGCTCGTCGATCGTGTGTTGATGTATCTTGCCAGAGAAGACAGCTGCCAAGGCCTCCTTCTCTCTGTAACGACTGGGACCAGGCATCTCGATGTCGACCCCAGCATTGAGCGCTGCCTCGCATGAGTAGGTGCCGTACCTAGAACGCTTAGCGAATACTTTCCCCGTCCATACGCAACTGATACGTACCAATCACTCATGATAAGACCATCAAATCCCCACTCTTTCCGCAAAATATCCTGCAGGATCTTGGGATTCTCAGAAACGTGCAGGCCTCCGATCTTGTTGTATGAGGACATGAAAACCCTAGGATTGCTGTCACGAAGTGCAATCTGAAAGGGAAGGAGGTAGATCTCGCGGAGTGCCCTGTCAGACATACAGACGTCGAGTGACATCTTGTCGGTCTCCTGGTCGTTTGCCACAAAATGCTTGAGAGCTGCCAGGGTCCCTCGAGATTGAACACCCCTGATTATGGCTGCCGCAAGTATCCCGCTTAGATGCGGATCCTCGGAGAAAGACTCGAACCCACGGCCATTCAACGGGGACCGAATAGTGTTCACCGTCGGACCCAGCCAGACGTGGGCGCCTTTGGCATCACATTCTTTGGAGAGAAGTTGACCAGCTCGTTCAGTCAGTTCCGGGTTCCAGGTTGCCCCCAAACCACTTCCGCAAGGAATGCATAGAGCGGGCACCGGGTTGAAGAACCTCGAGCCCCGGACACCGTTGGGCCCGTCTGTGCATTTGATGGCTGGGACGTTATGCTGGTGGAGCGGAGTGGAGTGCCAGAAATCGGAGCCTTTTACCGCGCAACGTATCAGTTGGAAAAGACTATTTTTGTTTTTGGATTCTTGACGGCTCATGGCTTACCGGCAAGCAATGAGATTTTCTCAGCCAGAGTGGCGTTCTCGATGACATGGTCAACGTCGACCAGTTTTCGTGATGGAGGCTGCATTGTGGTGCGTTCGCCCGATCCGCGGTCTTTGAACACCATCTTGACCTCCAAGGACTGATTCGAAACCTGGGCTAGATACAAATCAAAAGAAGGGTATATCAAGCTTGCAGCCGAAGTAGACGGCAAGTGCGAGGTATCCGGAGACGACCCGGGGACGCCACCCGGATGTCGGGTAATACGGGATACGCCCGGAAGTCGCCCTAACTGGGGGAATCCACGATGCGCGACATGTGGAGAGAACTAAGATGGGCCGCACACATAGCGGGCATGGCGACAAGGGGCCTGACGTTTCTGGGTTGCATGTGATCTGCCGGGGTCGTGGCCGACATGACCTCATTCTTGTCAAACATGGTAGGGGCTTGATAGATGGTGAGATTGTATTGGCCCTCAATTTCGTATTGACATGCAAAAGCATCACCAGAGTATTCCGACACGGCGACGGATTGTGAGACGAATTTCCATTGTTTTAAGTGCGCCTTCTTGATGTCTTGTCTACCTTACAGCGGATGGCCAGCATGTTCGCTGGCATAGCTGAGTAAATTGCCTTCACTGATACTCTCAACTAAAGAACCCGAAACGAGAAGTATGCGGAACACAGAAACCGTAACAAAAAACCTTTTGCATTTAACGGAGTCCCTCTAAATAGAAATAGTTAATCAAGTGACCTGGAAAAGTTACGCGATCACACTCGGCTGCAAATCTAGCCAAACAGAGCAAGAGTGCCCCTGTGTCCACCGTTGGCGCTGACCGTGGCGCCATTCACCCATCTTCCTTCCTCGCTCGCAAGAAAGCCAACAATGTACGCAATGTCGGCCGGGACTCCCAGACGGGGAGCCGCAGAGATGTATTCCAACTGCTTCGCGACGAAGTCCGGAGCCATCTCCCTCGCCGCAGCCAAGGCGTCGGTTTCCGTAGGCCCAACGGCTACGCTGTTGAAAGTGATGCCCGTGCTAGAAGCAAAGGTGTCTGCGAACGACCTCGTGAAACTATCGAGCGCAGCCTTCGTGGCTCCGTAGGTCATGACCGGATCCGGGTTGCCAAGCTTGCCGGCAATGCTGGAGATGTTGATGACACGCCCCCCGTTTTTCGGTGCGTGCTCCATGTAGGCGATGGTGAGGCTGACGGGAGAGTAGACGTTGGCAACCATCATCTCGTTGAAGTCTTTCGCCTGGAGCGTTTTGACGTCTGCAACCCTACTGATGTCTGCGAGGATCGCGTTATTGACGAGAATGTCAATTGTTTCGATGTTGAGTCCGCTGAGGGCTTCCTTGATGATCTTTGGGCCAATCGTGGGATCCGTCACGTCCGCCTGGATGGCCACGGCGTTCTTGACACCTAGCTCGCGGCACTTCGCCAGTGTCGCGTCGGCTGCGGCTTTGTTGGCAACATAGGTGATGGCGAGGTTGCTCAAGCCCTTGAGAGCAAAGTGTACGGCGATTCCGCTTCCAATCCCACGCGATCCGCCGGTAATGACTGCGGTCTTTCCCTTCAAAGACCAAGGCTCTGCTGAGGAGGCTGGTGTAGACATGTTGTGACGATGACGATGAAGTAAGCGCGGTTGTGTGACGGTGTCGTTTGTTCTACGGCGAGGATTGGTGCTAGTGTGAGGCAATGTTGATGCAGGAAATCTCGGAAAGGTACAGTTCGACCTCTCTCATATATACACACGCGAGCCTTGTTACAGATCGCGCAGAACATCAGACGGTGATACCACGTACCAGTGGGCGGGTTTCCAATCTCCGCCCTGAGTTTCGAGCGGTTAAGAGTTTGGCTTTGGATAATCCCTGACCCCTGAACCGTGGGTCTCAGGTACAACTCCGCAAGCATAGCATCGGAAACCAACGTACGTTTTTTCTCCCTTCTTGAATTACTAACTAGCAGACTATTAGCACCTGTCTCCTGTTCGTAGTACATAGCATGTATGATTAGATGCTAAATAGTGCAGAAGTGACATGGTCGGGATGGTTATTTGACCGGGCGAAATCCTTCCGTCTACTTTGAGTGCTGGGGAAATTGTGATACCAGCAGATTTCGCTCCAGCCTGCATCCATCAGTACTCTGCTGTGTGTCTGACTACCTAAAACTAGAACATGCCGTATCTCCCTTATCCCATCGGCTGGCGAGTAGCGACAAGAGGTGAAATAGGTATACATAAAAAAGAAACAAAAAAAAACCCCTCCTCTTTTTGACGAAGGCTGGAATTTTTGAGTTGGTCTAGTAAACAGACTATTTCTCAGTGGTTGGTCGCTCCGCATTGTTAACTAGAGCCCCGATGGGCCGAAGCGGGCACAACAGGTGCGGTGGGGATGTCCAGCGGAGCAGTGCGGACTGGACGGAACCTTGGTCGTTGAAGTCAGCACGGGTTCCGGCCAGCGTTAAGCTTGCAACCAGCGATGTCCTAGCTTGTAGCACAGTTCTCACTGCTGCTTGACGGACCTTGGAAACCCGGGAGACGAGACGCGGTTGGTAAGAGGGAACAGGCCTGAAAGTCATGTAGTGCCCTCAGTGGGGAAAACCTGCGGAAAACAATCATCACCCCTCATCGGGTCTTGGCTAGTGACCTTGGAGTCCTACTTTCGTGTTCCGCAGGCATTTTCAAACAACTCCGACGTCTACTATTAATCATTCTGTCCTCATTGCGGCAACGTCATGGGCTCTCGGTGCAGAGCTTGTGGATCCCATCACCCCAAGGCTTGTGTAAGCCGGTTTATATCGCGGTCGATTCAATAGAACGTACGAACGGACCGGGGTTTGCTGACATATCAGCGGGCTTACTGCAGCCCGGCTGGCGGAGTCGAAAAGCTGAGGCCCGAGCAAAAATACATCCGCATCATCATGCTTTATTGCTATACAACACCTTTATCATCACGCGAATTGAGTCAAATACCCCTCAGTAGCACGAACGCAGCATGCCGTTCGCGGCGATTTCCCCTCAGCATTACCGAGAGACTCACTGGGCCGTATAAAGGCTCCTCGAATCGGTCGCATTTCGAGTCTCATTGAAAGATCTTTTCCATCGTCTGACTGACACCATGCCCCGTCCTCTGGGGACAGCCTACAGGTTACGGCCTCTGATGAGGTTGGCCATTCAGCCCCTTTAGGCATTATACTGCCAGAAAAAGTCGTTGTTACAGCTGACTCAAAGGAGTATCCGTGATACCCAGAAAAACGCAATGTGTTGAGTGCGTTGGTTGACGCGGCCGCTCTTATCCATCTCCTCCTACACCAAGCCCAGATCGTCAGTTGCTGTCTTGGGTGTTTTATAGTCGACGATGATGCTTTGGCACCATAAAAGTTGGCGGCGAGGGACATCTGGACGCCGCCGCAAAGGTCGATCTCTCCCCAAACCTGTCAGACGAGCGATGGGTCAAAGGACAGCTCCCGAGCCGTCGCCAACCGAGACCAGTCTCGCTTCGTATCCGAGGCGATATTGGAACCAGGAAGTCGTTGAAACATTCGGCACATTTATCAGTAGGACCTAGGCGTTGAGCAAAGTTACCAACTCTTGGATTTCAATATATCTTGTTCATGAATGGGCTTTGGAGTGGTACCAGATTGTAATTTTGGTCTGGACTGCGGACGACGATTTCGGGTCGACTATTGATTGATAACTAACTTGGGAACTTAGGTCGACGGAACGCCAGCTAAACCTCTTCAGGAAACGGGATGGACCAAATCCCGCAGACTCTCAGGCACTTATCGGGTCAGCCGGAGCTGCATCCAATGTAAGCTTCAACTCTTTCCCCACACGATCCCACATGTGCCGAAATCGTTATCGGAGAGGGGCGTGGCTGCGGAGACCCGAAGTACGATAGGGAATAAAGTCGGAGCTCTTCTATCACCAACTACTGGAACTCATGAGTCCTCAGGGCTAGGCAAACTAGCCTCTGTAAGATACGTGCAACTTGATATGGCCACAAACAGAATCAGGATCGTCGAAGGCACCTGCTGGCCCTGCAGGAAACGCCGCATCAAATGCGATCTCACCAAGCCGCGCTGCAACCGTTGCTCCAGGATAGGCGCAGATTGTGACTTTAGCCCCCGCCGCTTGAGATGGAGCACTCGTCCGACGACCAAGGCACCAGCCATTTACCAAATCACGGCGCGGGATGAGCAGCTTGCCACTTCTCTCGCGTCCGACGAGAAACGGGCCCTCGACTACTTTCGTCACCGCCTCTGGCCACTCCTCACCACAGCCCCGGAACCATGCACCGCTCCCATCTTGCAAGCACTCGAGCATCGTGTGGTGCTCCTTGCCACATGCGTTATCTCGGATGCCCATCGTGTGCTCCAAGACGGAAGGAATAGCCGCAACCTCCTACGGGTAAAGCGGCTGGAGTGCCTCGCCGCAGTGCGAGGAGAGATAGGCGGCGCCCAAATAGATGCTGTCGACACAAACTCTCTAATGACGCTCTTGCTAGCGGTTCTTCTGCTCTACTTCCATGACGGCTTTCTAGAGTGCGCTCAGGCCTCTGCTTCAACCTCGAGTCACCATGGGGGCGTGCGAGCGATTGTAGACAGCCTTGGGGGTATCCAAACGGTCCTGGAGACAAGCAACGAGTCTATCCACATGCTTCTATCTGAATTTGCATCTGCAGACCTCACAGGCGTTATGCTCAAAGGCGGCAAGCCTTCATTCCCCCCCGACATTTGGGACACGATAGACCAAAGATCGGTGTGGTGGGGAAGGGATATTCTCGGCCGATCATCTCTCGCATCCGTATTCCAGCAGACTTCTCACCTAGCCTGTTATCTCGATTCACTGAATAGAGGGAGCGAAAAGCTTTCGGTGGAAAGCATTCGCGATTTCGAGATGGCTTTGTCTCCCATGTACGCAAGGATCACCGACACGTGCACCGACGCCGTTCACGGGGACTCTGACCCCGAGGCAAACCATGCCTTCACTCTCATCCGCGCCTTTCAACATACGGCACTCATCTACATGTACCGAGCCATATGCAACCTACCGGTCTCTCACTCCTTAGTACAGCAACATACACTGCCATGTTTGGAGTGTATTCTCGACATCAAACAGCCATCGAAGGTGCTCAACTGTGTCATATTTCCCCTGCTCGTCGCCGGGGCACACGTGCAGTCCCCAAGGCATCGCAAGGCTGTTTTAGGCTTGGTCCATGTTATTCGGGACGAAATGCGATTTGCTTCTTTCAGTTCAGTAAGCAATGTACTTGGTGCAATTTGGAAGGCCGAGCAGGATGAGGTTTCTTGGTTTGACATGTTTTCAGGGCTGGGCCCAGACGCGATTGTACTATGAAACCTCATGGAATTTTTGAACCCAACTCATGTCGCCGAGCAGGAATACAATTACATGCAACTTCATTTGCTCACAGTACCATGCCCATGTTGACATGCACAGCCTTCGTCTGCGTGTAGGCAGCAAGGCCAGCTTCTCCCAGTTCGCGGCCGATACCACTCTGCTTGACGCCTCCGAAAGGAACACGGATGTCAGAATCATTAGAGCTGTTTATCCAGACCATGCCAGACTCTAGACGGGCTGCAACACGATGGCATCTCTCGATATCCCTCGAGAACAGAGCGGCACCAAGTCCGTACGAAGTGTTGTTCGCCAAGGCAACAGCCTCTTCTTCTGTCTTGAATGGAGTTATGGCGACAAATGGCCCAAAGACCTCTTCCTGAAAGATTCGCATATCCTTCTTCACATCAGAAAAGACAGTAGGCTCGATAAAGAAGCCCTTCCCATCTCCGACGTTCTTGTAGGGAATACCCCCCGTGACCAGGTTAGCACCTTCATCCTTACCTGCTTGAATGTAGCCCAGAATTTTGTCATATTGGGCTTTAGTGATCTGAGGGCCCTGGAAAGTGTCATCTTCGAAAGGGTTGCCGACCTTGTTTTCAAGGCAAATCTTTTTGAAGCGTGTCAAGTAGTCCTGGTAGACCTCTTCTTGGACCAAGATTCTCGATGTGGACGTGCAAATCTGACCCTGGTTGCTCATAATGCCGACGTGTCCCCACTTTGCAGCTTGATCGAGGTCGGCATCTTTGAACACCAAGAGAGGTGACTTCCCGCCCGTCTCGAGGGTGATGTTCTTGATGTTGACGCTGGCAGCTTTCATGATCTGTCGTCCAGTTGCCGTGGAGCCAGTGAAGGCGACCTTATCGACGTCTGTGTGGGAAACAAGGGCGTTGCCCGCTTCTCTTCCGACGCCGTTGATGATGTTGATGACGCCAGGCGGGAATCCAGCTTCTTTCACCAGGTTTGCGAAGTAAAGGATTGATAGAGGCGTTTGCTCGGCAGGCTTCAGTACCACAGTGTTGCCACACGCCAACGCCGGACCAAGCTTCCTGGCTCTAGGTTAAATCTCAACCCCATAGCGTGGAATAAAAGATGGCTTACCACGCCGCCATCATGATTGGGTAGTTCCACGGGATGATCGAGGCACACACTCCAATCGGCTGTTTCAGTGTGTAGGCGAACTTGTGAGGCGTAGTTGGAATCGTTTCGCCGTGGATCTTGTCAGCCCATCCTGCGTAGTATCGGAGGGTGGCGACAGTCTCCGCGACGTCCTCTCCGAGGGCCACATTGTATGGTTTACCGCCATTCCAAGTCTCGAGAGTGGCCAAAGCCGCTTCGTGTGCCTCGACAAGGTCAGCAAGCTTGAACATGAGCCGGCCGCGGTCAGTGTTGGAGATGTCGCCCCATCCGGGTGCGTTGAGCGCAGCGCGGGCTGCTTTCACGGCCTTGTCAACATCGTCGGCCGATGCGGCTTCAACCGAGGCAATCTCGGACTCATTGCTGTTGCGTAGTTAGCAACAGCTCTCTTATACTTCATATACATAACTGTTGAGAGCTTACCTCGGGTCAATGGCCGTAATCTTGGAGCCAGCGCTCCCTTGCACGAACTCATTGTTGATGAAGAGACCAGTAGGCAGGCTAATTTTGGTGCCGTTTGGGGCTGTGAGATCCAACAAAAAGGTAGACATCTCGAGCTGGACAGCAGGTAGCAAGGCGAAAGATTGAGGTTGATGGGACTATAGAGGGTAGGATGCTAGAGAGTGAATAATTGTCATGCACGGAGGAGGGAGATGATGTACCATCTTATCTTAGCTTTGGCTAATTCAATGCGATAGCGTACCGACTGACGCAGTGATCATTTGATAACACCTGCCCCCTATCAAACTAACAAAGGTGGGGGGCTATCATCATCGGCCCTCTGCCTCATAGTGCAGACAAACGATGGGCAGGAGTCGAGCAACCATGGGCGAATCTGGGGCTAACGGCAGTCTTGGGCCTAGCCAGTCAGCTTGCCCGCGTTTCCCATTTCACATGTTAACAGCTCAAGCTTCCATCCATTTCTTGGCTTTCTGCAACTGAGCCATTGCGGAGTGCTAAGTGCGGGGACCATGCAGTGCGCCGGCTGATCATCATCTGGAGCTGTCCAAATCGGGTAACAATTTGGACCACCAGCGCGGGGCGTCGGAGATGCGATGTTGGCCCGGCGTGCAGCTTCAGACTAAATCCGACATAGTCAAAGGACAGCAGAAAGAAATTATTACGTACTTATGAACACCTGATTATGCAGAGTCGGAAAATGTATTAGAGTGAATCGCACCAAGATGGTCCAGACGGACGTGATGGTTCAGTGAGTATGATTCATCTAGACATAAACTAGCGCTGGTCTTGTGGGAATATTACACTACTGAGGGCCTGATGGCGAATGTGATGCTTGTTTAGACGCGTGAATTGCACGAGGGGGTTTGCTAAGTCGTATAGCGTCATCGAATTAGGTCTGCTATGAATACAGAACTCCGCTGTGTTGCTCGTAAACAGAACAACATGACCCTCTCTTAAGCAGGAATCGACGCCTCGACTTCAATTTCTACCTGCATGCCTTCCAGTCCAAGCTTTCCGATCTGAATACACGTCCAGATAGGGCGATGGTTCGGGAACAACTTCTTGAAATGCGATGTCATGACGTCGAAGCTTGCGTCCATATCGATGTGGTAAGAGCGGATCGCGTAAATGTCGTTGAATGAGAGGCGAGAGTCGACGGCTTTGAGTGCCTTGAGGACATTCTCGAAGGCGACGCCAATCTGCTTCGCAAGGTCGGTGGTGATGCTGCCGGCTTCGTCCCAGCCGCCCTGGCCGGAAGTGCGAACTATGTTGCCGAGCTTGACAGCTTGGGAGTAGTGGTACTGCTCGGCATTGGACTCGGTGCCGGGGTAGTTAAAGAACTGAACGGACGCCATAATTAAGGACTTTGTGTGATGCTGGTTTTGGCGGTTTTGTGCTCGTAGGTTGCAAGGCTGGATTTGCTGAGGATCGTGTTCTGTAAGCTGCGAGTGCCATCTTAGCTGCCTACTTATCTACACGCATCTGTGTCAAGCGGATGACAGATGATTGTCTCCTGCATACCATTCTATGAACCCCGTGTGGGGTTCTACTGCGACTTGCTGGAAACCGGCTGCGTGTACTCTGTAAAGGCGGCATTCGTCGTCCTTCTTCCTACTGGTTATGCACTGACGTCTATGGCGCCACATGTGGTTGCAACCACTTTGGGCAACAAGCAACCCGACTGTATAATGTATTTGGGAAGCCCTGGGGGAGGGTGGGCCAACCCTGGGTGACATCTTATACACCGAAAGAACTCAAGTGGTCAATCTTGTTACCTTAGTGGGAATAGCGCGCTGTGCGGGGACGGGAAGACTGGTCCATGATCACACCAACTCTATCAGGCCAGATGAAACCCGCCAGAAGTGTGAGAAAATAGCACCACTCGCAGTCTATTTGGGAAGCAAGAACTCCAAAGGTTTGTATGGGGGAATAAACCCACGGAAAAGTTACTCACGGAACGGGAACATGACTCTGTGGCCTGGAAAACGGATTAAATGATTACGATGAACACAGGTGATGTTAGTGCCATTGGTGCCTTTGCCTTTAAATAATGTGCCCAGGGGAACGCGAGTTTACAACATCGATTTGTGCCCACCAATGAGACTTTCGCTGACAGATTCGGATTGTTATGTAGAAGGTGCAAATGAAGACGAAAATTACATCGGTTTCATTCCTTTCAAAACCACTGTAAAAGATTTACTCGTTGGCGGGACTGGATGTCTTGGCTATCGACTTGCGATCAACGCTCTCGCATGCACTGCGCCTCAGATTAGCCACCCGAGGGCTGGACAGGAGAGGTGGATTATGTTACTCTTTACTCCCGAAGCAAGCAATATGAGGCTAACCGTTGCGCTTTAGTGTCGAGATCTCTAACTTGAAAAGCACTAGATCTGAGCGTAGTTTGGCAACAATGGACAGGGTTGTAAATAATCGATGAAATTTGACACGCTAGGTGTCTAGCTGCATGAGACGACCTTATCATTAGCCGAACGCACTATAAACTGGCTTAGTCCGGGTGATCCAGCCTCGACATATCGCTGATAAGTAAAAGTAGTAGAACTGTATTGAAACGTTTCACACCGTCCTGTCGAAGACTTTGATACTTCAACCGCGCCTTAGAGAGTGTGGTAGTATTACAAGTATACAGCGAAGAAGGGAAACGCACAAAACCATAAAATGGTCCCA
Source organism: Colletotrichum coccodes (assembly GCA_020466075.1). NCBI lineage: Eukaryota > Fungi > Ascomycota > Sordariomycetes > Glomerellales > Glomerellaceae > Colletotrichum > Colletotrichum coccodes. Next base: position 23,788 of record JAIMZG010000429.1, read on the forward strand.
CCAAATTTTCGTCAGCATTTGGTTTCAGCCTTCATTAACTTGTTCTGCCTTTTCGTCATATACTCCTAAATCCAATGCGTTTGTGTCCCTATGGCGACGTTGACGCTTGCGCCATATGATTAAGCCAGCCATCACGATGACCATCATTGCTACTGCCAGTCATAGCATCAGCGACGCGATTCAACCGCTGGGCAGAGAACTAGTTGAAACAGATTGCTTACCTATGCCTCCCATGAAACCAAGTAGGGCTATTAAAAGTTCGACAAAGAAAGGGCCTCCCTGATTCATGTTGATGTTGATGGCAGGTTGCTGGAACTGCCTACCACCATTGGCATTGCTCAAACCAGCGTTTTGATCTGGAATCAGTGTGGCAGCCACGGTGACAGTCTCGGGCGCGAGGGTGATGAAGATAGTCTTCGTGAAGTTTGGCATGGTTGTTGACTCTGCGATGATAGCTGAGCTGGTGGTGGTCAATATGCTTGACATTGGTACGCTAGATTGAAGCAGGGGTGTTTTGGGCTTGGGAGGGGGTGTTTCCGGCCGTGGAGGGGGCGGCGGGCGGAGGAGGAGGAGGAGACTGAGGA